>PVIH01001096.1:0-189170 GCA_004025045.1 Sigmodon hispidus | reverse complement strand
TCCCAGCCTCCCAGATGTCAAAGCTTGGCTCTGGTTTATCAAGCAAACTCCAAGAATACAAAGCATATGCAATGCTTCTTTCTTGTTGTAATGCAGTTAGCTTACAGTATTCTCAGAAGAACTAAAGCTCTGATGTGTAAAGAACTGTAAATCACATCATAGGGTGTGTGAGGGTTATGTGAGGGCAGGTATTTCCTATGGGAAGGAAGTGCTGTTCACCTCCATCACTGCTTCTCTTTGGGAACGTTGTGAAATGTGCTCAATATAGTCTCAATACCTGCTGCCATAAAACAAACTATTTTCAGGAAGTAGGATGTGACCAGTTACACAGGCCCAACCTTGTGTTATGTGAAAGCCAGAGCATCTTCCTGAGTGATTTGGTGATGATATGACAATGAGGAAAAGCACTGGAAAAATACATGGACTTGATGGAGGAGTGCACACTGCTGTGGTTAAAAGAGAGGTACTCTTCACACACACAAGAACTTGACCTCCTGTCTTTTTACTACCAGTGCTCCAGCTCTGGGGACTCTCAGAAATACCCCATAGACACTTCCCTGGGCAGCTCTGGCCCTGCATCCCGACTGTGTCCCTATCACGCTGGTTGGAGGTGGGTTTCTGAAGTCTCACTGAAGTCTCTGTATAAGCATAAGCTGCATTTCACTGATTTAAAGTTTCTGTTCATACAGACAAAAAGGGAAGAGAGTCAAACACAGCTTCATGGTTTTCTCCAGTGGTCTCTGTTTGCTGGGGGTGAGGAGGGATGTGGCTCCTTTAAGAGAGGCTTCCTGACTCAATATTAGTGACAAAAACTGCAGGGCTCTTTTAAGAGGCCCTGCTGCCAAACTCTGAAGCAGGTTCTTGAGCAGCAGGTGGCATTGCTTTACTTGGTGGCAGTGTGACCCTAAAATTCCCCAGAGTTGGGGTGGTAAATGTGGCTCTGCAGTACCTCTGCCATGAAGCTAAGCTCTCACAGACCAAAGAGCTGGGTGGAGCTAGCCGCCATAGTCAAGGCTTTAATTCTAGCCACAGGGCTTTAATCCTTGAAAACTTTAGCAGATTAAAGATGTGGTCAGAAAAAGATAGAAATATACAGTAAAGACAGACAGACAGACAGACAGACAGACACACACACACACACACACAAAACCCTTTAAATGGTTTACAGTGTGTTAAAAATATATGTAGGCTTGGGAAGAAAAGAAAGAGGATAGAGACAGCCCTTAAAAAGAAACAAAGTAAAAAATATAATAATAGGCCACACAAAGATGGAACATCCACAGAGAATGTGGATACTGGATGCTATATTGTCTTTGAATTGTTTGACTGCTGAGGAAGGAGCAAGAGCTGCTAAGAGACATTTGATTATAAATGCTGCTGGATTAATCCAACCTGTATATTTGAAAATGCCTTGACTTCAAAGTTGAAGTCAAAAGATATGTTACTTTGGAGAAGAGAATTTCTTTTTATTTTTTCAAAAAATGTGAGGTTGTGGATTTAATCCACGTTAAAAAAAAAAAATAAGGTTTGATCAAGGAAGACTCCCTGAAAAATCTCTAATGGGAACTGATAGCCCAGATGATCCAACATTTCAAAGCACCTCTGTTGCAGCTTCCTCTGAGTTCTTCATCAAGCTCTGTGTCAAGGCTGCTGGCTGAGACTATTTAGTCTCACAGACTACTTCACTCAGGATTTGCCCATAATCCTAAATTTTCCTTGGGTCCCCATAAGATTACCAGTGCCCCTAATCAGTAGCATGTAGTCTAGTAAACCATGCCCACATTCTCCCAAAAAGGGATTATGGATGTTTGTCTTTGTTTAGAATGTTAGTTACAAGTTGTTTTGGATAATGGTCAAGAAAAATACTAAACAAAGATTAGATTTTGAGTTCTTATTTTAAAAAGAAAAAAAGGAAAATGTAGGATAATGCTCTTATACACTGTAAAGATTTGTTACTGGTATTGGTTTAATAAAACACTGGTTGGTGAGTAGCTAGGCAAGAAATACAGGCAGGGCAACCAGACTAGGAGAATTCTGGGAAGAGGAAAGGCAGAGCAACAGATGTCAGCCAGATGCAGAGGGCACAAAATGAAAATGCTGAACAAAACAAAAAGGTACTGAGCCATGTGAGTAAACATAGATAAGAAATATGGGTTAACTTAAAGTGTAAGAGTTAGAAAGTAATAAGCATGAGCCATAGGCCAAATAGTTTATAATTAATATAAGTCTCTGTGTGTTTATTTGAGACTAAGTGGCTGCAGGACCAGCTGGGTGGGACAGAAAAACTTCTGACTATAGTATGTCCTTATCCTTATGATTCTCTGGATTTCTTTGGTGTCTGTTGTTATGCCCCCCATTCATCTAAAATATTAGTTTGGATCTTTTCTGTGTTTTAGTTAATTTGGGTAAGTGTCAAACTTACGAATTTCTTAAAGAACCAACTCTGTTTCATTGATTCTTTGTAATTTTGTTTGTTTCTAATTTATTGATTTCAGCCCTGAGCTTGATTATTTCTTTCCACCTACTCTTTTTGAATATTATTTATTCTTTTTGTTCCAGTTTTCAGGTGTGATGTTGTTATTAATTGAGATCTCTCTCTCTCTTTTTTTAATGTATCCACTTAATGCTATGAATTTGCCTTTTTAAACTGCCTTCACTGTACCCCATAAGTTTGGGTATATTGTGTTTTCATTTTCCACTCAATTTTAAAAGCTTTTAATTTCTTAATTTTTGCCTTGATCATTTTTTTTTCATTCGTGAGTGGGTTATTCAGTTTCTATGAATTTGTAAGCTTTCTGTTGTTAATGACATCCAGCTTTAATCAATGCTGTTCAGTCAGATCAGATGCAGAGTATTATTTCCATTTTCTTGTATCTGTTAAGATTAACTTTGTGCCCAAATATGTAGACTATTTAGGAGGAAGTGGATGAAATGTTCTGTAAATACACATTAAATTTATTTGATTTATTATATCATTTAGCCCCAGCATTTTTCTGTTTAATTTTTTCTTGATGACAAACCTGTCTATTGGTGAGAAGATGTTTTGGATTCACTATCACTGTGTGAGGGTCCATATGTGATTTTAACTGCAATATTGTTTATTTTATGAATTTCAGTGTCCTTATGTTTGGTGCATATATATTTCAAATGACAATATCCTCTTGGTGATTTTCTTATGAGTATGTAGTGTTCTTATTATATACCTCTTCTGATTAGTTTTGGTTTGAAATCTATTTTGTCATATATTAATATAGCTATGCTGACTTGCTTTTTGAGTCCATTTGCTTCAAATATCTTTTTTTTTTTAATCATTTACTCTGAAGTGATGTCTATCCATGATGTTCAAGTATATTTCTTGGATATAGCAGAAGAATGGATCCTGTTTTTAATCCAATCTATTTGTCTGTGTCTTTTTATTGAGGAATTGAGACTGTTAATGTTGACAGTTATCAATAAGCACTTATTGATTCCTGATATTTTGTTGTTGTGCTGTAGGAATCTCCCCCTTTAATTTTCTAATCTGAGATTATTTATATTTTGTGTTTTGGGGGTGTGGTTAATCTCAGGTTGAACGTTTTCTTTTAAGTGCCTTCTGTAGAGTTGGATTTGCAGGTCGATATTGCCTGAGTTGATTATATCATAGAATGACTTTCCTTCTCCATCTATTATGATGAAAAGTTTTGCTGGGTATAATAGTCTGGAATGGAATCTGTAATTTTTTAGAGTTTGCAGCAATCTGACCAGATCCTTTTAGCTTCTAGGGTTTCCATTTAAAATTACATGTCATTTTAATAGTTCTGCCTTTATATATTATTTGGGTTATTTTTGCTTCTGGCTTTAAATATTATTTCTTTGTTCTGGTTCAGTGTTTTGATTGTTGTGTGATGTATGAAATAGATTTTCTGGTTCAGTCTGTTGAGTTCTGTATGTTTCTTGTACTTTGATAGACACCTCTTCTTTTAGGTTAAGGAAATTTTCTTCTATGATCTTGTTAAAAAATATTTTCTGTGCCTTTTACTTGGGTTTCTTCTTGTATTCCTATTATTCATATATTTTTTCTAGTGTTCTTGATCTCCTAAATGTTCTGTTCCTAGAGATTTTTAGATTTAACATTTTTTTATTAAGGTGTCCATTTTTTCTGTCTTGTTTTCAGTACCTGAAGATCTCTCTTTTACCTCTTATATTCCATTGTTGAGGCTTACCTCTGAGATTCCTGTTTTAATTCTTAAATTTTTCACTTTCACTTTTTCTTCATTTAGGTTTTCTTTTCTGATTGTAGTTCTACTTTCATTTCTTGAACTATTTTTTCATTTTATTTCAATGTTTGTTTTTGCTTTCATAGATTTCATTAATGAATTTATTTATACCCTCTTTAAAGTCCTTGAACATGTTTTTTTTAAACAAGGTTGACTTTATTTATTTATTTTTATAGAATAGAGTATTTTTTTTAATCCATGTATCCCTTTGTTCCAGTTCCCTTCCCCTCCCTTCCCCCTCCCAGTCAGCCTTTAGCCTCCCTCTTCCCCATCCCCCCAGCCCCTCCCCAGAAAGAGCAAGAAGTCCCAAGGTGGGTCAGCTCAGCATCCTCTCCAGGCAAGTCCAATTTCCTCATCCTAACATCAAGACTGGGTTAGGTGTTCCTCTGGAGGGAATGGGCTCCAAGGTGCCAGTCCATGCACATAAACACAGTCTGATCCTTCCCCTTGAGGCTCCACATACTGCCCATGTCAGTGAACAGTTGTCTATCCTTGGAGGGCTTACTTAGTTTCTTTTTCCAAATAGTTCCCAGGTGGCTGTTCTTGATTCAATGAACTCCCCAGAACTCCAGCCAGCCATCACTGTGAGAATTTTCCTCATAGTTCCTATCCCCTTGCTCATATAGAGTCTCCTCAATGGCTATTTTGAAGGTTTTATTTTTCTCAGGGCTCACTCTAGTAGGGTTGCTGGACTCTAATGTAGACATTTTGTTGATAGTATTTTATGTCATTTAGACATCTGAGTTTAGAATGGTTGTAATTCTAGGTATTCATGTCTAGTCTTATGTTTACTAAATGAGTATCCCTTTCCTCACTGGTTTCTGTTGCCTTCTCTGGATCTTAGGAGAATGTGATGACTGTGGGTTGCCTGGTATAGCCATTAGGTATCCTAAGTAGAAAATGATCCTGGGTATTGGGAACTGATATGAAGGAATTGAGATATGCTAGAAAAGTTGGGGACTGAAAGGATCCACAGGAGGGAGGTAAGATGAGTCTGTCAGAGGATCTGTATTGTCCCCTGGGAATGGTCACAGAGAGGAAGAGGAGGCCTCAGCAAGTGGGCTGCTATAAGGCTGAGGATGAGTCTCTGAACTTAAAACTGAAAGACAGGAAGGAGGATGAGGATTTCCGACCTGATTCTCAGGCTGGTGAAACCAGTGAGAAGAAAGAGGAGAGGAAGAGAGAGAGGAGAGATAGAGAGAGAGAGATAGGGAGCCTTTAGTTGTTGGTAGCTGAATGAGGGGAAGGGTGAGAGAGGAATGGCGGAGATCTCATAGTCCCCCTGAGAATGGAAGCAGAGAGGGAGGCGAGGCTGCAAGAGGTATTTTTCTGCATTGCTGGATAAGCCTGGGGTGCAGGTTGAAATTGGAGAAGAGGAAGAAAAGTAAACATCCCTTACCTTACCCAGGTTCCTATCTGATGTGACCATTGAGTTCCCAGGGTGTGCTTCTGAAGGCACGGCGACTGGAACAAAGGGATGAGGGGAGGAAGGAAGGCTGTGGAGATCTTCATGATCTCCCTGGAATGGGCGCAGAGAGCTATTCACCATTCTTAATTAACTCACCATCAAAGAGTTCCTCTGATCTTTTTGGTATTGGTAAGTCAGCTTTTTATAGTAGAATCTGTTGTCATGTTTTAGGAAAGATTAGTTTTCATAAAAGTTTGGATGTATGAATGTTTGCCGGACTGTATGTTTGTGCAGCAAATGCATACCCAATGCCATGGGGTGCTCTACAAGCACACTGGATCATCTGGAACAATAGTTACATACGGTTTGAGCCACCATGTGGATTCTTGGATTCAAACCTGGTCACTCTGGAAGGACATTCTGCACTCTTAGTTGCTGAGTCATCTCTCCAGCCCCTAAATTGTCCTTAGGACATGCCAACATGGAAGGGGAAAGAACACAAGGCTCCACGCTACATGAGGAACTACAGGCAACTAAAGAATGCTGAGATCCGGAGATACAGTCTTCCCCAGGAAAAACATACTAGTTGCTTATCCAACATTAGTGTAAAGAATAGAGAAATACTTCACTTTGTTCACAAGTGAGGATTTAAAGACATGATCTCATTAAATAGTTTGGCCTTGGATGTGTAATCTTTTTGCCTCTAACTCTGGAGAACCTGGGATTACAGATCAACTGTGTTATTAGGCCTCCTGGCTGGAAGCATTTTAAATTTACCTTTTGGTTATTGATTTTTTGACTTGCTCTTACAATAGTTACTGTACTCTAGAGTTTGCACTGTTTGAAATTTGTTGAGTAAAACTAAATTTGAAAAGCAGACTATGGTCAATTTTTATGTTTCATACACTTGAAAATTCCATGTATTCTTCAGTTTCATATATGGGTCAATTGAACTGGGTTTTTTCCCTGTATGTATGAGTATGATGTATGTGTGCATACATGTTCTTGTTTGTGTGTGTATGCTTGCACATGCCACAGTACACATGTGGAGGTTAAAGTCTCTGGTGTTGGTTCTCACCTTCCACCTCCTCCGAGCCAGGTGTTTCTCTGTCTCTGCTTCTCTCTGGATGCTGTTTGTTATTGTGTGTGCCAGGCTAGCTGGCCCTTGAGTTTCCCGGGATACTGCCTTGGTCACCTCCCCCCTCACCTTAGGAGTGCTGGGATTACAGATTTGTGCCACTGTGGCTGGCTACATCTAGGTTCTGAGGATTTGAGTTCAAATTGTGTGACAAGCACCTTAACCCCCGACCTATACTTTTCCCCCTTAATCCAGGTGTTTGACCCTCTATGTGTATAGTTGTATCAATTGTCAGCTGCTCTCTCACCCATTATTATTGCATGAATTCTATTTGCTATATAATGAAAACCCAGAGCCAGATGCTGGGGAGAAGCTGGAGTATCAGGGAGATAGAGAAACAAATCATGGCTAAATCTCATCTGCCAACTTCTCAGGCGTGTCTCCACAAAATCCTCCAATTCCAAGTTTTCTCTTCTCAGCCCACCAAGAAGTGATTGGGAAAGCTGAAAACCTTCTCTTCCCCCACCCAGCTATTTTAACTTCCTCTTTCCTCATTCCTAAAGCTAGGTCAGCACTCCCTGACATTCCTGGCTTGGCTCTGTGGTTGACTCTCGGATATTCTAGACTAATTTGATTAAATATATATCAACACACATTATGGTTATGAATTTGTTTTTCATTTAGTTTTTTTCCTTTGGTTTATACATGTTGAAGCAATTTCAATTTCTGAAACCAAATTTGGAGTTGCGATATATGTCTCGTTAGCAGATCCTTCAACCATTATGTAATACTTCTCTTTCACCATTAGAAATGCTCTTTGCCACGGGCAGCCTGAGTCTTCACCGTCTCGACCACCTGAAGGCTTCCATGGGCTGCCTGGCACTGTAAGGCACCTGGCAAGTAGGTGCAGTGAGAATGAGCAGGTATATGGTGGGGAAATGGGAGAGAAAGAGGGTGGGGTGGTTGATGTGCTGTGCTGGGAAGTGAAACTGAAAGAAAGAGAACAGTGAAAAATGGACCGATGTTGGTGGCCTGCTTTGCACCTGGGACCAGGGTGATGTCCTGGCCTGGGCTGCTGCCTGGGGCCATGTCTAGGTCCTGGGTCCTACCATAGTCAGGGTCTGTGAAGATGTCCATACCCTATGTTGCCACAGGAGGTCATAGAAACCATGACTGTTGAGGTCTCAGGGCTGTGCTCAGCCAGCTGGCCACTCAATAACCTTGGGATGGCTGGCCCTGCCTCTTCCTGGACATTTCAGCAGGAGAGCTGGCCTCAGCTCCATGGGAGAGCTGGCCCCAAGGCATGGACCTGGGAGAGCTGGCTCTGACCCCTGCCTGAGGGGGCTGCTCCTAGTAGCCCTATCTGATCAGCTCAGATACTACACAGATCCACATTCTGGGCCTTGGGTTGATCCACCCTAACATCTACTCCATCTATGACCTGCTGCTTTGTGTGAAGGGATTGATTCTTCTGAACGACACCTGTGGGATCCCCATGACTCGGTACAACAGCAAGAAATCTGAGAGGAGTTTTGGTGAAGGTTCAGTGATGATGGTGTGCCAGAGGTCAGAGCCCAGAGGTCTTGAACCAGACCAATAACTCATTGCAATGAACATTTTGTGGATGGGGCTGGTTGGACACAGGGAATACTGTGTGACACACTAAAGCTCTCTACACCAGTAAGACGAATGAAGAGATGTTGGAAAGATGGATGACCAAGGTGAGTGTTTGTTTTGTTTTGTTCTTAATAGATTGTGTGTGCGTGTGGGGGGGGGGGGGTCAGGGTATGCTGCCGCAGGGGTGAGGGAAGGATAAGAGGGACTCGAAGGTGAGCAGGATTGGGGTACATGATGTGAAATTCTCAAAGAATCAATAAAGGATTGTGCTATATAAAAAAAGAAATGCTTTTTGCATTTTCTTCATAATTATACTGAGTAGTGTTTGCTTGTTTCAGAGTTTTTATCTTTTAATGTAGTATCTTTCTTTGTTCTTCTATTTAACATCTGTTATCTGTAATTCATGTGTAGCTACATTTTTAATACAGCCTGATAAGTTTGCCTAGACTGTGTCATATGCAGTTCACTTTCATGTGATGTAACTCTTGGTTGAGTTGAGTTTAAGTAACCTAACGGCTCCTCCTCTGTCTCTCTTCTGTTTTGTGTCCTTTTAAATAATCCCACATTCTTCTTACAGTATTTCTTTCACACTGAGTAGTTGCGTGTTCTCTTCCAATCATTGGAGTGGATATTTTAAAGCTACAACATACACTCTTAATTTATAAACGTTAATACAAATTCATATCTCATTTTCCAAAAAAAAGTGTGAAGGACTTCTTTTGTATCTCCTTCAAAAATGAGATTAACTAGCAACAAATGGCTATGTTTTCTAAAATTTTCATTGTATTCTGGATTAAGGTACAATAAGTTTGAGTGTATAATTTATTGGAATCTAGCAGATATTTGCATTTAGATAACTATTGCCATGATCACAGTGTAAAATATTTCCATGTCCCTTGTGCCTTTCTCCAATCAATCCTCTGCTTAAATCTGGTCACCAAATAACTATGCATCTACTTTCTGACACTTAAGTGGTCTTTTCTGTGAGGTCATACACATGTCATCATATACAGTCATACACGTCATCATATACAGTCTTTTATGTCTGTGTTCTTTCACTAGGCACAATGCTTTTGAGAGCTAGTCATGCTATGGTGTATACCAAGACTTTCTCCACTGCGCCACTACTGTGTGCTGGTTTTTATTTTAAATGTGTGCTGTGCGCAGGGCTGGTTCATTCATTTTTATTGTCTTAAAAATGATGCTTTAATTTTCACTCACCAGTTGATGGACATTTGCTTTGTTTCTTGAATTTTTCTATTCTGAATAAAATTGCTATGAGTATCCACATGCAGTATCCCAAAGACATATGCTCATTTCTTTTGAATAAAACTTTGAGAGAATCATGTGTGGAAACTGAAAAAATGTAAAGAGCACAATAAATGACCTGAAATAACTAATGAAAGATACTACAGAAGAGAAGAGATAAAACATATCTGTCTGAGGAGGGTAGATCTGAGCAAGGCATTATATGTAGAGATGTTCTGTGTGATTAATATGAGTTAATAATCATGGAAATAGAAAAACGCTTTTTGAGATTTATAAAAATGTTATGTTTAGCCATCTAAGAAACTTCCAAACGCTCCCCAACCGCTGTGCAATTTTATTATTTTACTGCTATTGCCTAAGACTTCTTGTTTCGCATTGCTCATAATAGCTAACATTTTCAGTTCTAGAAATTTCAACCATATCAATGGAGACCACCTTTCCCTATTGCCTAACGATATTGGAAATTTTATTAGTATAGATTCTTGTCTGCTCATTCTGTCTTGCTTCTGTGTTTGGTTTTTTGGTGCTAGGCTGTGATTCACTTTCTAGCCGAGACTGGCCTTGAACTCCTGATCTTTATCTCCACTTTACTATTGGCATCACAGGTGTGTGGTTCCATGCTGGGCTCCATTTGCCCATTTTAAAACTCATGCTGCCCCTTTTTTTCTTATTAGCTTCCATGTGGTTATTTCAAGTAATTTATTATTGTTATTAGCCTTTTGTTATATATAAGTTTTGTTAGCTTATTTCCTCATTTATTTTATAATAGTATCTTTTGAAGGACATTACTTTTAATTTAAATAAACTTCAGTTTGTAAATTTTTCTCTCATTGTTAATAGTTTCTTTCTTTTTTCTCTAAATTATCACACAAAGTGTTAGGTGTTGCTGTGACTTTTTCAAATATAACTTGTTTTTGTTGATTATCTTTTTTTTTTTTTTTTTTTTGCCTTGGCTCCCATATCCTTCTTCCCCCAGCATCTCACTTCCCATTTTCATGTCAAATGTGTTCCAATCCCTTTTCCTTTGCTCTTCCACAGTTTTCTCCCTTTCCCAGTTTTAAGATATACCCTCACTGATCACACACACACACACACACACACACACACACACACACAAATAGTACCTGCATGTGAGAGACAATATGACATATTCATTTGAGTCTGATTTATCATGTTTAACATAATACTTTCCAGACCAAACCAATTATTGAAATTTTCATAATTTCATTTTGTTTACATCTTAAGAATGTAAGATGTAACTTCATATATATATTATATATACTATATATATTCCTAATATATCTAATATATATATATATTATATATATATTTTTCCTTGGGGAATATACCTAGGAGTGATATAGCTGGGCCTTATGGCAGTTCTATTTTTAATTTTTAACACACCTCTATACTGATTTCTACATTGCTTGTACCAGTTTATACCATTACAAACAAGGAACAGGGGTCTTCCCTGACACCCTCACCAGCATTTGTTATGTACTTCTTTGATGATAGCCATTTCTGACTGGGCTGAGAGGGAACCACAGGGCAGTTTGGGAAGGAGTGCTCTGCAGTTCTGTTTTCTGGACATATGACTATTGTAGCCATGAACTCACTCCATGAGGGGTTACTTGAATGAGACCTGTATAAGACCAGGATAAGCAAACTCTGGCATAGATAGGTAGGTGACCTCCAGGCCTCCCTGATTACTGAGGTTCTCTTGGCAGTTGATAGTTTCTTGGGAGAGAGAATCATTCTTTTTTGAGATTACGTCTATTGATAGGATTTCCTTTGTTCATGAATAGACAGTGGGTTATAAAAATAAAATTTAAAAACACATGAAGTTGGAATGAAGATGTGTTGGGGACCATAGAAAGAATTGAGGGTGGAATGGTGTATAAGTAGTCATATTTTACTAATACATGAATGAAATTCCTAAGAATAAAAATTTATTTTATTTTATTTACTTTTGATTTCCATTTCCCTGGTGGCCAAGGATGTTGACTACCTTAAAAAATATACATTGGCCATTCATGCTTTCTCTTTTAAGAAGTGACTGTCCTGGTTATCAGTCTATATGTTGGCTGGAAATTTTGTTTTTGAGGTATTTAATGTTTGCCATCCTTTGTGTATCCTAGATATTAAGCCCTTGACTAAAATACAGCTGGCAGTGATTTTTCTCCCAATTTGCAGGCATTTGTGTTTACGTTGTTATAGTTTGATTTTCTAAATATGGAGTTTTTCTGCATCAGGCTTTCTTTTGGGCCATCAACCACCAATCATGACACAGGGACTTCTTATTAGTTATGAATGCTTGACCTTGTCTTATGCTTATCTCACTAACTCTTAGATCTTAATTTCACCTGTTTCTCTCCATCTGTGTTTTGCCTTTGGGCTTTTTCCCTTTCTTTCATTCTGTATGTCCTATTCCATGTCTGGCTGATTGGCCCTGGGCATCTCCTCTCTCGCTTCCTCATCTGGGACTTGACCCTAGATTCCTCCCCCTACTTATTCTCTCTGCCCGCCAACCCCACCTGTCCCTCTCCTGCCTAGATATTGACCTTCAGCTTTCTCTTAGACCAATCAGGGGCCTTAGGCAGGACAGGTGAAACAGCAATACATTTTTACATAATTAAACAAATGCAGCATAAACAAATGCAACACACTTTTACGTAGTTAAAGTAATATTCCACAGTATTTTTCATTCATATAATTTCATTTGTCAATTCTTGGACCTATTTCTGGTGCTATTGGGGCTCTTTATAGGGAAACTGTGCCTTTAATTAATAGCTAATACCCACTTGTAAGTGAATACATATCGTGTTTATTTATTTGAGTCTGGATTACCTCACTCAAGATAGGTTTCTTTTTTCCTAGTTCCATACATTTGCCTGAAAATTCATATCATTATTTTTTAACAGCTAAGTAACACTCCACTGTGAAAATGTACCACATTTTCTTTCTCCATTCTTTGTTGAGGGACATCTAAGTTGTTTCCAGTTTCTGGCTATTATGAATAAAGCTGAAATGAACATAGTTGAGCAAGTGCCCTTGTGGTAGGATAGAGAGGCTTTTGTGAATATGCTTGATGATATAGCTGGGTCTTGATGTAGATAGATTCCCAGTTTTCTGAGGAACTGTTGTATTGATTTCCACAGTGGCTGTATAAGTTACACTCCCACCAGCAATGGAAGAGTTTTCCCCTTGCTCCACATCCTCACCAGCATGAGCTGTCATTTATGTTTTTGATCTTAGCTATTCTGAGAGGTGGAAGATGAAATCTCAAAGCAGTTTTGGTTTGCATTTCTCTGATGGCTAAAGATGATGAACATTTCTTTGTTTCTTAGCCATTTGAGATTCCTTTACTGAGAATTCTCTGTTTAGATATGTACCCCATTTCATTTGAATTATTTGGTTTCTTGAGTTTTTTTTTAATATGTTTTGGAAATCAGTTCTTCATCAGAAGTGGAGTTGGTAAAAAATCTTTTCCCATTCTTTAGGCTGCTGTTTTATCTTACTGACAGTGTTCTTTATCTCACAGATGCTTTTTGGTTCCATGATGTCCTGTTTATTGATTATTGATCCTACTGCCTATGCTGTTGGTATTCTGTTCAGGAATTGTCTCTTTTGCCTGCTCTTTTGCTCCTAGATTACCTCACCCAGTCTTGATATGAGGGTATGTGCCTTGCCTTATTGTAACCTGATATGTTATGTTCTGTTGCTATGCCTGGGAGGCCTGCTCTTTTCTGAAGTGTGTGATGGTTTGGAAAAAAACCCAAAAGGAATGACAGTACTAGGTGGTATGACCATGTTGGAGAATGTGTGTCACTGTGGGGGCAGGCTTTGAGGTCTTTTTCTCAAGCTTCCCTCAGTGTGACAGTCAGTTGATTTCCTATTGCCTTCTGGTCAAGATGTAGCCAGCACCACATCTGCCTGAACACTGCCATGCTCCACATCACTATAGTAATGAACTGAACCTCTGCAACTATAAGCCATCACCTCAATTAAATGTTTTCTTTGTAAGAGTTTCCATGGTTGTAGTATTTTTTCACAGCATTAAAAAGCCCTAACTAAGACCAAGTGTATGCTTTTGATATTTTTGTTAAAAACCTGGATGGCCATAAAGCTCTACTGATTCTCTATTCTAGTCAATCAACCGGTGCTGCAGGTACCATACTGTTTTTTGTTGCTATAGCTCTACAATGAGGTGTGAGGTCAGGTATTGTGATGCCTCTTGCAATTTTTTTTCTTTTTAGGATTGCATTGACTATATGGTCTTTTGTATTTTTACATGAAGTTTGAGTTTTTCCCTGTTCTATGGAAAATGTCATTGGATATTTTTAATTTTGTGAAAATTTCATTCATAAGTACCATATTGACATCATTTCCACCCTTCACTTCTTATATTTCTGACTCGTTAATTTTTATTTTTGCCACAAACATATGTTTGTACATACATATCCTACTGAGTCTATGTGGTGTTGTTTGTATGTACATATGTTTAAGCTTGACCATTGGTGATTTGATAAATTATTAGGGGTTGTCCCTGGAAAAGACTGGTTCTACCTCTCTCAGCAGCCATTGATTGCCTGTAGTTCTTCATCTATAGCTAGAGCCTTGTGACATTTTCCCATTCACGCTGTCATGCCTCCTGGTGTTGTCAACATGCAGGTCAAGTGACCACATTATTTAGACTTTGTGGGTACTGGTACTCTGTCATAGATATAATACACTATCTTGCAGCGGCTGTGCAAGTCCTCTGGGCCTTGCAATCTTGTTCTTTCCTTTTCCATCATGTTTATTGAGTCTTTGATGTAGATGTTGTGATGGGAATGTATCCACTGGGATTTGGAACCCTGTGGTCTATGGTCTTTTGCATTTTGACAAGTTTAACTTTCTGTAATCATCTCCATCTGCTGAAAAAAAGAAGCATTGTAGATGAAAGATGGGAGTTATTCATACCTGTGGATATAAAGGTAAGTGGAATGATGTAAGGAATTACACTGGTTCAGGAGAGTGTTGGTTGTAGGTTCTCCTCTAGAGTGTGTGACCTCAATGGCTACATAGTAGGTGACCTCCTTAGAAGTACCAGGCATGATTTCTGTCCCAGTGAGTGGGGCTTTACCTTTCAGTTACTCCCAAAATATAAGTGCCATCATCACTTCGTTAAGATACCTTGTTAACCTGGTCACTGTTGTGGTGGTGTCACAGCTGGGTAGGACTGTTGATGGTTTTTTCCCTTGGCAGCCTATACATCTTCAGATACCAGAATAAGTCATTCAGAATAAGTCATCAGCAAGGAAGACTCCAGGATGGCTCCAGCTTGATTTTTCCAAGTTCTGTGTTTGAAGTACGTGATGTCTTCAACAGTTCATTTTATTAGCTGTTGACTACTTCATCTTTTTCCAGTTAATAGTCTTTTTAGTTTTTTAGAAGTCTGAAGTTTATAGAAAAACAATGTTAAACACAAATAGTTCTCACATATTCTCTCACCCACATGGTACATGTAACATCCCCTATTAATAGCACCTTGAAGCAAATTATTACTAAATACTAACCTATTATTGCTAGCATCCATGGGTCACACCACTCCACTCAGCACTGTAGGTTGAATGGGTTCTGAGCCATGTAGAAAGAAACTGTCCCCGCTATAATACCCTCCAGACACATGCTTTAGAACCCCCTATTTTATTGCTCACCACTTCCTTTTCTTCCCACACCCAGTGACAACCATTGATCTTGATGTTGTCTTAGTTTCTCATTTTTCAGAATGTCATGTAATTAGAAAAACAATATCCCACATTTCCAGGTTCGCTTCTTCCTTACCACATACTCAGGGTTTCTGCTGTTGCTGCTGCCTAATGTCTTTCATGACTCAGAAGTGCATCTCTTTGTGTTGCTTAGCAACATCCCATTGCACGGATTTGTCATTGTTTGTTTATTCAAGTGCCTGTTGAAGGACATCTAGATTTCATCCAAGTCTGGACAACCATAAAAAAAAAAAAAAGCTGTTTAGCACATTGGTATGTAGGTTTTTGTGTGATCATTAGTCTTCAACACATCTGAAAGTCCATAGATAGTGCAACAACCTCAGTTTTGACAGAAATTGTCACACTCTCTTCCACTGTGGCTCTGACACTTTGCATTCCCACCACAGCTGAGTAAGCATCTCCAGTACTTGTTATTATCAGTGGTTTTGGTTTAATCCATCTGAGTAGATATATGGTATCTCTCTACTAATTTGCAGTGTCAGACATTCAGCATCTTTTTGAGTGTGTCTTACTATTCTGTGTATTTTTTTTTTTTTTGGTGAAGTTTCAGTTTTGGCTATTTACCCATTTTGTGGAATTGTTTTTGCATATTTTGAATACTGGGCCCTTTCAGCTCTGTAATGCCTTCTCAGCTACAATTTCCTTGTTTACTCTCTTACTAGTATTTTTATAGAGTTTTTAAGCTAGTTAAGTATAGCCTTCCAATGGTGTGTGTGTGTGTGTGTGTGTGTGTGTGTGTGTGTGTGTGTGTGTGTGTGTATGTGTGTAAGTGAAACATGCCTGTAATTTTCTATCGCACAAGCTTGGCTTTCCAACCAGAGTATCTTGTAACAGTAGTAGCTTTCTAGCTCATTATTTCACTCTTGTGTCTGTAATTCTGTTCATCTGCCTAAGAAGATGGCTAAATTTAAGGGGGATGAAGGGGACCATCAGGAAGGGGAGAGGGGTTCAGGATAAGGACATGGAGGATCCAGAAAAACAAAGTGTGTATAAAAATGTGTCATAATAAAACTACCTTTTATAAAAACTTTTAAAAGAAATAACTTGACTGCACAGCTCATAGATCAACACATAGCCCTGAGGATCTTAGAAGACTGTTGTCACTTCTCAGAAAGTTTCTTCTATTCATAATCTCGACCTCAAACCCTCATGCCCTGGTAGTTCTGAAATCTGGTGTTTGTCTGTCTGACCCTTCAGATTGCTGGGAGCATTTTCTGTTCAAGCCTCTTTACCCAGGACACCGACAGGCTAGAATTACTTGAAGAAAAAGCAGTATAGAACATTGTGTTCTCCTCGGTGAGTTTGTTATGTCTGGAGATTGACCCTCCAATCCTGATGAGTCAGTGGTTCTCCAGTGCGTTCAAAGTAAGAACTTAAAAATAGTAAATTGGTTTTGTTGGCTCTTGACAAGAGAATTGATCTGCTCTCAGCCAGTCTTCTAAACTGGCAAGATTTGGTTTAAAATCATATTCAGAAGCTGAACGTGGTAGCTCATACCACAACCTCAGCACAAAGGAGGCTGAGGCAGGGAGATGGCCTGAGGTTTGTGTGAGATCCTGTCTCCCAGTCCACATGTAGCTTGCTTGCCTGGGACCCTTTGCAGCTGCCTCCGCCTCCTGTCTGTCCTATCTGGCCAAGAGTAAAGCCTACGATGCGCTTTGTTCTCCAGCCTCTGCCTCTGCTCCTCTGCCCAGTCTCTCCTACAAACAGCCAGTAATCATCATCCTCCACAGTGCTTTCTCATGTTTCTGTCTTCCTGTTGCTCTTTTGACTGACACATTCTTCTAATGGTCCTCTACATTAATTATGAATCTATTCATCCCCTCATCAAACATCACTGTTTCTGGAGAACATTCCTTCAGCTCTTCTCTTGGGCAGATTCAATAGTGTGCCATGTAATATCACTGAATGTTTTACAAAGTCCAATCATGATACATGTCACTTTGTCCTTGGTTAGTCATTTATTTATTAGTCTCTCAATTTGCTCTGTGAACTTCCCTAACACATTGTATAGCAGGACACAGCTCAATGCACTGTTCAATCACTGTACATATGAACTATTAACTCATCTGCTTATTTCACTATAGCTTTCTACCTTATGTTTTTTCAACTATATCTTGGGAATAAAGCTAACTTTAGGGTTTTTTTTTTTTCATTTATTCATTCAACGAACAATTTACCAATGCCAATCATATGATAGGTGCTTTCCTAGGAAACATGGTGTGATAATAAAATGTAGAATCAGCTACTGCCCTCATGGTGCTTCCAGTTTTCTTCTGCTAGACTTCTCTTTTAAAAACATGTCTCAGGTGATTATTACATGGTTTCAGCCATAATGTTCTCTCTTGTCTTTCTTTCTTCCCTTTTCCCTAGATGTATTAAGCTAAATCTCTTTCCCCCACATTTCACACTCTCAACTATTGTTGTAGCTTATCCATGGTGGAAAAGAAGCTCACATGTTGGCACTTCCAATCTCAAAGAGAAATTATAATATTTTTATTGGACCCTATCATTCAAATCAGAGTATTTTGTTAAGAAGCACAATTATTTTATCTTTAAGTGACAAAACTTACATGTCTTTGGTATTAACAATTAAAAGATTGATAGCAAATTCTTCCTTTGATACAAGCTCACTATTTTTGTCTGACTTTCCCTAATCAACTTGTCTTATTGAGTGTGCATATGTGAGTGTGTGTATTCTGTGTGTGTGTGTGTGTGTGTGTACAGGAAATACAGTTCTGTATGCAGATGCGTAGATAATAAGATCAGAGAGCAAGAACAATGCAGCTTATCTTGAGCTTCTGCCACAGGACAGCTGCAAGACCTCATTTGGCCACAGGGATACCCAGAACCAAACGCATGTGCAGGCCAGGGAAATTAACTACCATGTTTTGTTTAGAAGCAGCAGGAAAGATAATAGACACTGGCTTCTACATATTTAGAATTCATCTTGGGTTTCTTAAACCATCAGCTTGAAGTTGGCTAGGGATAAGAAGAAAGCACAAAACTCTACTGGGATATTTGTTGAGCCGCTCATATCGGCTAATGAATGGAGAAAGGGACATGCGCAGCAGCGAGGACTCCCGCTGAGGATCAGTGGGATGCATGCAAGTTGATGCTTTGGAAAGCTTTCAAGTACAGACAAGACAAGTCACTGGGATGAAATGCAAGTCAAAGCTGCTGTCACCTTTTCTCTTAAGTTAGCTCTGTTGCTGAGACATGAGGGTCCCTGTCTCATAATCACCCGCCATAAGTCTCCCCAGTCTTCCTCAAGCACAATACCAATACTTGTAATCAGGTCACTTTCTCCACAGAGATGCTTGTGTCTCTGTCATTCTGAATGCTGCCTGTCACAGAGGATGGATTTGATGTCCTGTTTATCATGGCCTTTTGCTTGTCTAGGACCCTGGATCCTTTGGGATCACATGGCACTGGCCACATTCTGATACTTTTAAAAAACTGATTAAACTTGTTTGGTCAACAACTTCACACATATATAGAGCACATTCTTATTACTCTTACCCCCACAATCTCTCGTATCCCTCCCCCTCACGCCAGTCCTCTCTCTTCCCTATAAACCTCCTTCCCACATTTGTACCCTTTTATTTGTTTTAGACCTAATGAATTTACTTAGAGCTATTTGTGTAGCCTTGGATTTGGTACTATCATTGGGAGTCATCAGTGAGAACATCGGTAATGGCAGTGACCAACTCTTCCAGAACCTATGAGAAGCCAGTACATTAGCTGGGTGTATCAGGGTCCTGTGACCTCTCCCCATTTATTCCTGATGGTGACAAACCCATTGTAGCACAGGCTCAGTGTGTGCCACTACCAGCTGCTGTGGGCTCATGTTTTTAGTGGTTGGCTCGGAAAATATCGTTTCACAGCCCTTCTCCCTATCTTCCAGCTTTTAAATTCTTCCTGTCCCCTCTTCAACTGCATTCCCTGAGCTTCAGAGGAGGTTATATAAATGTCTTGTCATTAAACTGTCACTTAATTCATAGCATCTGGAGCAGTCACGAGTCTCTGCATTCATCACGGTTCACTGCTAAGAGTGACTTCTCCAATTAAGCCTGAGAGAAGCATTTCCCTATGGGCATTAATATAAATATTTAGAAAGCAGTTTGACTCCTTGTCAGTTTAGTTAAACCATAGTAGTATGTTTTTTCAAGGTTCCAGGAATTGTGTGTGTGTGTATGTGTGTGTGTGTGTGTGTGTGTGTGTGTGTGTGTGTGTGTGTGATATTTACAGTACCAGGAATGGAGTCTCTCCTGCACAGTGGACCTCAGATCACAGGAAGGAACAGTTGGTTGCCCCCATTGCATTCATGCCATTATTACACAACTGGACATAGTTTGCCTGATGGGTTGGCATTGTAATTCAGAGAGTTCACAACTAAGTCAGACCACTGATATATTCCTTTTCCCTTAGCAACCTGCAGAGCATCCTCTGACCATATGAAAGCTAGTCAGTAGGGAAGAAGCTTCTGGTTCAGTTCAGCTTGGGTCTCTCTATCTTGTGATGAAGGTAAATGGTGTCTTCAGCAGTAGGGTCTTATCTTCTGGCTCTTCTGGGTGACCAAGGATTGTAAGTACTTGTATTATTTTGAAGATGCTGAGGCCTCATAACATGGTATCTCATATCTGGCCCTGAGGTTTTTGTCTTATAACTCACAGTTTCTAGGAACAGCATTATTTAGCTTTGTAGAGTATTCCTTCAAAGGTATGCCTTTTATTGGATTATGATATAATAGGTTTCCATGTGACTTTTCCATACATACGTTGGTTTAACTCACCTTCTCATCTTCTCCATCTCTCACTTTCCTCCCCTATTAAATCTTTTCATCTCTCTATGCTTTCATAGTATCTACATTTTCCAGTTTCCTGACTTCTATAGGTATCCCAATTTAAGTACTTTGAAATTTGAAGTACGCACATGTGTGAGGATATCCAGTGTCCCTGTCTCTTGGGACTTAGCTTGACTCACTTAATATAATTTTTTAGCTATGTCCATTTACCTATAAGTTTTATATTTTCATTTCTGTTTGTAACTAAACAAAATTTCATTATGCATATGTACCCCATTTTTATTATCTGCTTGTCAGTTGATATCTGGGAATATAACAGCAACATAGATAAGCAAGTATCTTTAGAGTAAAGAGTCCCATGGGTATACACACAGAAGTGAAATAACTGGTTTGCATGGTAGTTCTGTTTCTAGTGTTTGAATAATTTCCATAGTGGCTGTACTAGTTTGCACTCCAACAATGAACAAGGGTTTTTCTTTTGCCACAACAACACCAACATTGTTACCACTTGAATTTTTTTATGATAGCTATTATGATTGGTATAAGGTAGAATCTCAAAAATAATTTCAATATGTATTTCACTGATGGCTAATGATGTGGGTTCTTGTCACATTTTAGAGTCTGTTGTATATCCCTGTAGTTTCTTCTTTCAACATATGAATTCCACCAGTGTCTAGGCTCGAATATGGGATGATCTCACTAATTTACAGATGCAAAACTTAAGGTTGAGGAATATTAAATTATGAGCCATCATTTCCACAACTGGAAAGATGGGATGGAATTCTAAACTTGAGGTTAGATCTTTTGATGTCGCATTCTAATTTGTTCATGCTATATTCTGCCTTAATAAAGACCATGCAATTAACCTAATGGAACCAATAGTCTTTATGTAACAAAGACAAAATAACCTCTAAATAACTATTTACATCTAGGCATGTGCTGCTGAATAAGTTCATTGAGAGGAGCCTTGGCTCGTGGCTTGGAATTTGCAGCTGCCTCAAATCTCTAACTGCATTTGACTGAGTTAGTCAAGAGGGTATTTTGGGCTTTGTTCTGCTTGGGACTTGTGTGAGCACTGATTAAATACAACCAAGCTTCGCTCTTTCCTCTTCATCTTGTCAAGTAAGAGGCTTTCCTTTCTCCCCCTAGAGGAACAATGGAATCTCATCAAAGCAAATGGTTTTACTTAACACTCATGACAAACCAAAAAGGAAAACGCAGGAGATGATCAGGAGTAAATCCAGAGTTTCTCACAACAGAAAGCACAGTCAATCTGTGAGTGCAGATGAGAGGCAATTCCACCAGCGTCACTGGATCTATCCACTGAGAAAACACTTTGAAAGAGAGGAGTGAGATGCCTTGGAGTCTTGTAGCAGAACATGGGAGCATATGAAAACTTGTTTTTACACACAACATTCTGGAAGAGATGGCCGGGTGCCTTTATTTGATGCAAGGGAACAAGGGTTCTCACTTCTCTGTACTCTTTTTCAGGATATTGTAAAACTAGAGAACACTCTGCCAGTATTGTGCTTAGAAGCATATTTGAATCCTCTTTGGTTGGAGGCTGCTTTTGAACAATAAGAACACATACTCTTTTGATGTTGACTATCTGACTTCTCCAGGATGTAGGTTCTAAGGCAGAATATTGTCTTTCATTTTTCAATATGTGTTTTGTTGTGCTGATAACACACCATTGAAGACAGTCAATGAAAAATGTTCTGCAGAGTTTGCCAGTGAAGCAATTTCATTCACCTCACAGCTTTCTTGCCTTAGGCTTAAATCTGGTTTAGAACCCACAAAGAAATATTTCCCAAGTCTCAGAAACAAAGTTCCCAAGGAAATTTTGTCCCAACCCAGTACTAGAATATCAATGAATTATCTCTTTTCTTTTATGCTTATCATTGTTCTAGTCTTGAGTGATAATCATATCCTTGTGACCCCAGGCTACCCCATCCTGGATTATATTATTACAGTGTACAATGACAACTTTGCTCTTCCTTTGCTCTTACAGGGCCATCAGCTATTTGGACAATTTCTAGAGAATCTTCCTGTGTTCATGAACAATACAAGCAATGACCAGGGGTGTTAACTGTGTCTTTCTCCCTGTATGGCATCTCATTTTATTCATTGTTAGTGTCCCTAAGCAGGTTCCCTAGTGCAGCCTCATGACAATGTCTTCTGGGATCTACCATTTCTCTTTTGCTGTCTCTAATTTCACTGTGTCTCATGTCATACTTTGTGTCATTTTAGAGGCACCATGACACATATACAAAGTAGAGCACAAAGTAAATATGTCTACCTGCCTCCTGAGTTAGACCCTGTTAGCAGAGCTATAAAGTAATTCTCTGTATCTATTGCTTTTTAGGTGATTTTATTAAAAACTATTATTTCAACCATTAATTTGTAACCCCCTGAAAACTTCATCCTCAGGGTTAAGCTTAGTATAAAAGGTGATGAGGAACACCATGTATACTTTTCTTGGCACCCCCTTTTACCAGCTCTTTCTAAGAGTTTGCATTAGACCCTAGCCTGCATCCTTCTACTACAAGTTAGAAGCATATTTAAAAACATGTCTGTTTCGGGGAGGAAGTGGGACTTGTAGATTGCAGAGTCCAATAGGTGGTGCTGTTGAGGAGGCTTATGCAAATCAAAATAACTCTGAGATTCAATTTTACACCTGTCAGAATGGCTAAGATCAAAAGCACTGGTGACAGCCTATGCTGGAAAGAATGTAGAGTAAGGGGAACACTCCTCCATTGCCAGTGGGAGTGTATCCTTGTACAGCCACTTTGGAAATCAATATGGTAGTTCTTTAGAAAACTGGGAATCAATCTATTTCCTGATCCATCAATGACACTCTTGTGCATATACCCAAATGATACACATTCATACCACAAGGGTATTTATTCAGCTACACTCATAATAGCATTACCTAGGATAGTCAGAACCTGGAAACAACCTAGATGCCTCTCAGCCAAAGAATGGCAAAAAAGTGGTACATTTACTTTATAGAGTATTACTCAGCAGAAAAACAAACAATAAAAAACCCCAAAAATCAACAATAACAAAACCCCAACATCTTGAAATTTGAAGAAAAATAAATGGAGCTAGAAAAATACATTATGAGTGAGGTAACCCAGAACCAGAAAGACAAACATGGCATGTGCTCACTCATAAGTGAATATTAGGCTTAAAGCAAAAGCCTCAGGCTGCAATCCACAACCCCAGAGAACTGAGGTAACAAGGAGGACCTTAAGAGAGAAATCCATAAATCCCCCTGGAAAGGGAAATAGATAGGATCTCCTTGTAAATTGGGAGCATGGTGAGGAAGTGTTAGGAGAGGTGGCAGAAGAACACCAAGGAATGGAATGATTGAGTTGGGAGGAACAGAGAGGGAGAGCAAAGAAACAGATACCTAATAGAGGGAGCCATTATAGGAAGTTCCCAGGAATCCTAAGGATAACCCCAGCTAAGACTCCAAGCAACAGTGGAGAAGGTGGCTGAATTGGCCTTCCCCTGTAATCAAATTGATGATCATCCTAATTGTCATCACAGAACCTTCATTCAGCAACTGATGGAAGCAGATGCAGAGATCCACAGCTAAGCACTGGGTTGAGCTTCCAGTCCAACTGAAGAGAGGAAGGAGGGATTATATGAGCAAAGGGTTAAGATTATGATGAGGAAACCCACAGAGATAGCTGACCCAAGCTATTGGGAGCTCACTGACTCTGGATTGACCTGGGGAATCTATATGGGACCAAACTAGGCCCTCTGAGTGTAGATAATAGTTGTGTAGCTTGGCCAGTTTGTAGAGCCTCTAGTGCATGAATTGTCTTTTCAGAGCCCATTCACTTCAGAGGGATACCATGTGCAGCCTTGATACAATGGAGAGAGGCTTGGTCCTCCCTCAACATGATATGCCAGACTTTGTTGACTCCCTATGGGAGGACTTACTCTCTCTGAGGAGTGAGGGGGGTAGGAGGGGAGAAGCTAAGGGGTTAGTGGAAGGAGGGGAGGTAGGGGAAATCTGTGGTTGGTACGTAAAAGGAAGAAAAAACTTCTAAATAATAAATAAAATTAAAATAAATAAAAATGTTAGAATCATTTTTTGGTACCTTATTAGTTTTCTACTGTTGCTGTAACAAATTATTGCATATTTAGTGGCCTGAAACAATACAGATTTATTAACTCTCAATTCCGGATGTCACAAAGGTCTGCTGATTCAGCACAGGCATTGGGTACCTTCTGGAGAATGCAGAGGGGGCTCATCCTTTGTAGCTCCCAGAGACCCCTTCCTTCTTCGGCTCATGGCCCTTCTTATCATGTATCTATTTGTTTGTCTATTTATTCATTTGAAGCACGGAGGACTGAGTCCAAGGCCTTAACTCACACTAGGCAAGCATACTGCCACCTTGGTTTTTTGAAAGAAGATATCATTGTATATCAGGTTGTCCTGGAATTCATGATCCTCTGTCTCAGCTTTCTGGATATTGGCATCACAGTCATATGCCACCACCTATGGCTCTGAGTCTTTAGTAGGGAGAGTTTGGGAAGTAACAGGATGCATGTGACATGAAAATACAATGAAGACATCTGGGGAAGGCACAAATAGGGGGCATCAGGGCAGGAAAGAGGCATGGGGGAAAAGGACTGACAGAAAGAATGTATGAGAATGCCTTAATAAAAACTCATTGCTTTCTATGTTAATTAAAAGAAAAGTATATACATTTATTTAAAAAAAAGATTTTGCAGTATTATTAGTAGGATTCAGAACTTTGTGACTGCTAAACAATCCTCTCTCTTTTTCTTGTACTTGTACTTACTTTTTGGGAGTTTTTGACATAAGGTCTCATGTAAACTATACTAGTTTCCAATGTTATGTAACTGAGGATGATCCTGCCTCCAGCTCTCACATGCTGGGATTACATGCCTCAGCCACTCTGCATGTCTGGCTTTCTTCAATTTAAAAGCCAGTCATCACTGTCCAGATCTTTCCTCTGACTCAGAAAAGTCTTTTCTTTTTTTCAGATTGGCACAATTTTCCATCTTGGAAGGATCCTTGTGAGTTCTGTGAGCATATCTGGGTAATGTGAAACAACCCCTTCTTGTCAGCCTCAGCTGATTACTTTATTGCTCCTGCATGGTAGTTCCCCTCTTGGGGGTTGCAGTAGTCATTGGTCCCAGAAATTAAGATTGGTTGGGGACAATTTGCCTAGTGTTGGATACAGTTTCCATGGAGATTGAAGCATTCTATCCTGCAGGAAAGCTCTTTAAACAGAAGCCAAACAACTTAAAGAAGTTTCCAGAAGTCCCTGAAACTGATGAAATTCACTAGGCCCCTCCCTGCCAGAGTAAACAGTAAAAGTGGAGAATCCCTTTCAGAGGAAAGGAAGCTGAGCTGCAGAGAAAACTTTATGAGACCAGACCAGCTACCTGGAAGAAGTTTCAACTAGACCTCCTTGGAAAGGACACTCTCTAAATTGTTGAGCTTCCTGCAGACTGTGAGGGCGCTCCAGAGTCCCAGCTTTGAGCTGTCATCCATGCTGCAGTATCACTTGGTGATACAGCAGTCTTTGACTTCTTTTTACTCCTGAAAGTCACTCCTAACACTTACTGCTGTAAATAATCCCAATAAAACACATTAGTTCACAACGTTGGACTTTGGTAGTATCTGTGGGATCCCTATCTAAGTAAGGAGAAATTCGTGTTATACTTCACCAGGAAAGTTTTGTCCCACAGTTCCTAACTCTGGGTCACAGGTTCATATTTGAAAGTGCAGCTGGGTGGTACCAATTCACCAAGGCTACACTTATGCAGTGGATTGGGGAGGAAAACAGTGATGCTCATTTGTTCTTGTCCTTAGAGAAAATAATGTCCTAATTCTGGTCCCTAATTCTGAGAGGGGGTGCACTTTTCATTCTTGTATGGGCTTCTTGCAGCCACACACTAATATGCTCTTTTATTCTTGGGAAATTCCATCCTCACTAACTGCTAGAGGTAGTCTCTGATCTTGGCAGAACTTCTCAAGGCCTCCAGAGCAGAAATGATCTCATTTGGCTCATAGACTAAATGCCAACAGGTGGGCCACCCAAGCACTACTTTGTCTGTTTCAGCATGGTATGTCATCTGATGGTCAGAGACCATTATAGCTTGAGAGTTCTTCATTGGTTATTTCAACTGGGTCTGCCTTTGTCCCAGTATAGACATTTCTTACAAAGTATATATGCTATAACCATGATCCTCTTCATTTATGCAAACACCCATAGGTTGAAAACTATTTAGCTTGATTTTAATCCATTCTCACCTCAACATAAGAGACCTTCATGGCTTCAAAGAGCCAATATGTTATTAATGGGAAAAAGACATGTAGACATGGCTAGAACCACAAGTTAAAGGACCATGTAGATCCAATGGCAGGTTATCAGCTTATCTCAGGCCTAAGACCTTTCCTAGAATGGGAAAATAATTTAGTGTGCAATGTCTGTGATAATAGCATAAACTCTTGTAGATGAAGTGATGCTAACTACCTTTCCTGGTACCTTCTCTGAGAGCCTTCATTCAATTTCTGTAGGTTTCTGGGTATGGTTCATGTGTGTGTTGTTTCACAGCTAATGTTGGGTAGCAGGTGTTTGAGCAAAACAAGTTCCAACCAAATATATACCAGCAACATCTCCCTGATTCAGAGATGGACAGTTCATTTCTTTTCAGATAGTGCACAATATTCAAAAATAAGATCCTCCTGAGAATTCTAGAAATCTTAGAGAAGTTCCCATTTTGGCATAATTTCGATCTAATTTATGTGGAAAATATAAGAAATTTAACTTAATTTAAGATGGAAATGTAACCCATTACAGAGTCTATATACCCTACATGAACAAGAAGGAGATGCCAATCTCATGAGGTGCAAACATATCTCCCAAGTTTGCATTTCTCATTCTGTAAATCCCTTGAGAAGGAGACTCTCAAGAGAAAGCAAGAAACAGTGAGAACAGCATGCGGTCCCTGTGCCCCACAGCTAATTTGAGCATCAGTGATAGCCTAAGCAGCATCCTGCTGCCATCCATAATGAAGAGCATACTTATTCCTAATTTGTAACATTCCTCCCCTTTCTGATTATACAAGATGGGTTCATTCATTATTAATTCGGTTTGTCAGACAGTACAGCCCTCCAAGTGTCAGGCTTCCCTGTCAGGCAGTGGGTTTGTGTTGGAGCAGAGAAATTTTAGAATGCACAGATCATCAAGCTCTTGTCTGCACCCGATTAAAGTTAGGTAGATCAGCTTTAAAACAGCCTTGAAATAATTCAGCAGGAAGCAGCGGGATATCTTTCTGTATTCCTCCTTATTATTATTCAAAGGGAATTGGACTAAAAAAATACTTTTCTTTCAAACTGCAGCTGATTTGAAAGGGAGTGGGAGAAAGAACATTCTCTGTGTATACAAAGAAACCCACTACCCCAAAACAGCAGAGGCAGTGAGAGCTGAAATCAGATTCTGAGAACAACTAGTGTTTAGATACATGTGTGCCTAGCCTTGTGAACTGAGAACTTAACATTAACTGGTAATGTTGTGGTATCATGTTGTCATTGAAAGGGTGATGGACTTGCCATAGGGAGGTTGGAGATTCTCAAGAAGGGGCTTTAAAAAGCATTATGAGTTATGTGACTGGGCTCCAGTGTGTATCTGGAAAAAACAAACAAAACTAATGTGTTATGGGAAACAGACATGGATAGTATGCATTTCAAAACAGTAATCACTCAGTGAGTTATGGAGAAACAGACTCTAGCCTGGAACCATCTGAATGAACACCAGGAATGTTTTTCTTTTCTAACTAGTTACCTAGCTTCAGAGGAGTGGGTAAAATCAACAATTTTCCATCTAGGCCAAATGAAGTATTCTCTCTCTCTCTTTCTCTGGCTCTGTGTGTGTGTGTGAGTGTGTGTATGTGTGTGTGTGTGTGTAGTATAGTGTGTGTATGTGTACATGTGTGTGCTCTAATAACAGGTACACTTAACAGGTGTCTGTTTACTTGTGTGTGTGTGTGTGCAAGCCAAAGGAGAATCTTGAATCAATGTTGTTCTTTGGGAATGTTGTCAATTGTATTTTTTGAGCAGTGTCTCTCAGTGGCCAAGATGGAACTCCCTTGAGTAGGCAGGGCTGGATGGACATCAGCATCCAGCATCTAGTCCCAGGAATGAGAATGCTAGCTCCATCTTAGCTGTCAATAATGTTGTTGTTGCTGATGGTGGTGGTGATGGTGTGTGTGTGTGTGTGTGTGTGTGTGTGTGTGTGTGTGTGTCTTTTAGGGATGGAATCCAGGTGCCCATGCTTGTACAATAAGAACTTTATGAAGTGAACTATCTCTTGGTCCCAGGTTTGTTTATTTTTGAATAAAGATCTCCTTTGCCTTTGTCTTCTCCTGAAATCTAAGATGGAGCTACTACACATTCACACATGCATCAGTAAAGTCACTCAGGATTGTGACTTTGGACTAGTTTTACCCTAAAGACTTTGGGCAAAGTGAAGCAACAGTGGTGCAGGGCAAGAAGTATTGTTTGTATGGATTCATGAGCCAAAAGTAGTAAAATGAAAGGAGTAATTCCACACAACTCCCAAAGCTACAACATAGACCAAAAGGACAGAGTACAACCGCTGGGGACAATGTAGGAACTTGCATTTGCCTACAGGTGTGCCCAACACAGGCTGTCAAAACTTTCATCTAACAGATGAACCAAAGTGATAAAGTTGGACCACTGCCATTCAATGCCAGTACTTTCTAGCTATGGTGACAGGTGACAATTTTATCTTGCAGACTGTATTTTAAAATATCTGAAGATACCTTTTGTTTTCACAACTTGGGCAGAGCAGCCTTGCTGAGAACAGAGATGAGAAGAGCGGAGAAGACTTCTCTAGCTTCTGCCAAATTGTTGTTCAGCAATTTTTTTCACTTGCAAAATGGAAATTCTAACATTTATTTTGTTTGGTTATTCTGAACATTATAATAGTGTGTGTAAAGTACAATCACAGTGTCTGGTTCATAGTAGCTCTTCAATAAGCCACCATCATCATGACCAGTATTATTGGTACTAATGGTGTTTCACTGTCAAGTCAAAGTACTTGAGAACTCTATGAAGTACTCACACATTTCTGACAAACCCCAAGCCCAGGGATGCTGTAACCAGCCTGCCAGGAGTGATAATATTTTAAAGAGACGTGTGTCCCTCCCTTTGGCTACCAGACTACTGAAACAATTCTCCTTAAATTGGAATTTGCCCCCAGGAATCTCATGCTATGAGGAGAAGGCTAGAGCTTAGTGCTGGATTTGTCTCCTAGAAAGAAAGAGATTGCTCATAATTCTGACACATGACAGATGACCTTGCATGAGAAAACTAGAGCCTAGATAGTGATGAATCAGTGATGAGTGGGACCACAACACACCTCGGCTAGGACTGTGGCTTAGCCCTGCATGCTTCTGGCCCTCTTCTTAAAACTAAAGCTCACACCAAGCCTAAAGACTAACTCAAGAAGTCTCTAGATCTCTAATGTGGCTACATTGAGCAAATCTCCTTCTGCTCCTTACTATTACTTATTTGTTCAACCTCTCTTTTGTTTGTTTTTTAGAAGGTAAAGAATTCCGGATTATTAGGGCCTCAAGGCTGAGGCTCTGACCCGAATGACTCCAGGAACAATACTACTGAAAAAGTATGTGTGTGTTGGGGGGGCGGGAAGAGCTCAGTGTGATATTAGTACAAACTTTAGACTGAATTGAGCCTTCATAGAATTTGCACAAATACAAAAGAACATTGTCTTAGTTAGGGTTTCTATTGCTGTGAAGATACACCAGGACACAGCAATGCTTATAAAGAAAGACATTTCATTGAGGTGGCAGCTTACAGTTCAGATGTTTGGTTTATTATTATCATGTCAAGGTGTAGTGGCATTATGGTACATTGTAAATATTTGTCCCTCCTACTGGTTTAATAAAAGCTGATTAGCCAGAGGCAGACAGGAAGTGTGGGTGAGACTACCAGACTAAGAAAACTCTGGGAACATCTCAGAGCAGAGTAGAGATGCCACAGAGATGCCAGGAGATGCAGAGGAAAGAAGTTGAAATGCTGCTGAGAAAAAGCATTGAGCCACATGGTTGAACAAAAAAAGGATCATGGGTTAGTTTAAGAGTAAAGAGTTCCAAGTTATATGCTTAGGCTCTAGATCAATCAGCATAAAATGAATATAAACTTTTGTGTGATTATTTGGTGCTAAGCGGCAGTGGGATTGGAAGTAGATCTGTATCTCAGGAACAGGCCCAAAAATCTGGGCCAGAAACCTCTTACTACATCAAGGAGCATGGTGGGGTGCAGGCAGACATGGTCCTGGCTACATCTTGATCAGAAAGCAATAGGAGGTGGGCTTTGTCCCTGAGAAAAGCTTAAGCAAAAGAGAACCCAAAGCATAACCCCACAATGAAACACTTCCTTCAACAAGATCACACCTATTTCAACAAGGCCACACCTCCCAATAGTGCCACACCCTATGAGCTTATGGGGGCCAATTATATTCAAACCACCACAAACATATTACTAAACTCATTATAAAATAAAGACATATAAAAGCTGAGGTAACTATTCTAATGACTAAGGCCTATGGAAACACTTTGGTACAAATGCTGGGATTCCCACATGCAATTTTAAATTTTGGAGTAGCCACACTATCAAATAAAAGAAAAAAAGCAAGAAACTTGACTATAATGATATATTTTAGTTAACCTAATATATTGAAAATATTATTTTAAAATATAACCGGTGTGGACTTGTTAATAAAGTAGTTTATTAGGTTTTTCAAATTTGGCTATATATTTTAAACTCATAGCCAATCTGAGTGTGAATTAGTGACATTACTAGTGTGTTAGAACCACATGTGGCTCTTGTGTTGGGCAGACAGCACATAGACAATGGTTGTTAAAATGTTATGTATGGAAAAGACAAATCTTAAACCTGTAAGCCCAGCAAGAAGAGTAAGAGAGAAGATGCACCCTTGTTGATGTAGAAGAGTAACTTGGTTAATATTCAACAGGTTTTTTAACTTTTGTCTTTTATTCATGAAAATACATAAAATAATAGAGATGATTAAATCTTGTCTTGCTTTAAGGTATTTGAAGGCTGATGTGTCTGATAAAATATAATAAGATTTTTTTGAGAGCTAAAAAATGAATAAAATGACAGTCACTGGACAATGCATGTTTTAGAGAATAGACTTAAGTGTGGTGTAGGAAAATTGTGGATGGCAATAGGTGTTTAGAAAATTAATGCTCAGAAAGAGCAGATGCCTTCTGATTTTAAGGAAGGGAACTGAAGGGCTCCCACCTGATTTGGTTTGTCTCTTGATAAAAAAACAATATCTGTATCCTAGGTTTCATGTATCTACTGACTAGGGAGTTACCATATGAATTCTGTGGTGCTTTTATATTCTAACAATCTATGAATCTATGTTCACTAGGGTTCAGTAAGAGCACATGCATAAAAACTAGTGCAGCCTTACCACATTTCCTACAATGAAAGGGTCTCTGGTCTCATGTGATCAAGGCGGGGGGGGGGCAGGGTTCATAGCACATCTGGTTTCAGCCAGAGATTTAAAACATATTTAATGGCACTAATGATTAATTTAATATTAATTCAGCAGATGCCAACTTAGTATTTACTATATTTAGACACTGGGGATACGATATGAAAGATGTCTCTTAAGAAACTAATTATGAAAGTTGACTTATGTAATAACTTGGCATAGGAATTAAGAAATAGATCAGGAATGAAACCCTGACAGCTTAGGGTCTTAGCCTTGACATTGGGAAGAAGATTAATTTATTAAGTGGGGGAAAACTGGAGGAAGACGAGGTTTGATGGCTATCGTTGTGTGCTTTTAGATTAGCTGAAATGTGAGTATCAGGAATATCTACATGGATGAAGATTCTCTACAAGCCAGTGAGCTCTCAAAAGACAATATAAGCTGAAATGAGCATCATGGCATGATGTTATTAGCATGAAGTGAGTAACGCAGGACTTAAGGATATGTGAGCTACCCTAGGGGAAAAAGAATGTAGAAGCAGTTAGGCACATGCTGTGAGGTATTTGGGTTTTATATGTATATTTTCCAGTGAATGAATCTGGATTAATAGAAGGACAAAACAAGAAGGCAGATGTCAGTTCTTTATGGGGAAGTCCTTCCTCATGGCTGACTCATGGTGGTACCAGTTGCTGCATGAGACAGTGAGTTCATTTACACAGGTATTCAAGCAAATGATGAATGTCAGGAGGGACATCCGTGTATCTATCATGGAGCTAAATCAAAGGCTTAGATACATGATCCTCACATGGGTGAAGGCTTGTGTAGCTGGGAAGAGTAAAGGATGTATTCCTGAGGTTCAGATCTTGGAAACTGGCTCAGTAGGGTTGGATCTGCACCTTTTAAAAAGTTTTCTATATGTACCTGGAGTCTATTTTTTAAGGTTTATTTTGATTGTCTGTAATGGGATTATGCTGGTAATGTAAATATTTGTCCCGCCTATGAGTTTAATAAAAGCTGATTGGCCAAAGGCAAACAGGAAGTGTGGACAGGGCTACCAGGCTAAGAAAACTCGGGAACATCTCAGAGCAGACACAGACACCAGACACAGACGTCAGACACAGATGCCAGAGTCACCAGAGCTGCCAGGAGACGCAGAGGAAATGCTATTCTGGGAAAAGGTAGCGAGCCACATGGCTGAACAGATGAAGGAACTAGCAAGTTATATGTCTGGGTCCTAGGTCAATCAGTGTAAAAATAATAGAAGTGTTTGTGTGATTCTGTGACTCTGTGGGATTGCAAAACTGCAGGTCTGCGGGAGCCGAACCTCGAGGCTAAGCCTGGAAAGACCGGGCCAGAATCATTTACAATTGTCTTTATTATGTGCACATAGTGTGTATCTGTAGGAGGGGATGCGTGTGAATGCAGGTGACTCTGGAAGCTGGAAAAGGGTATGAGATTCCCTCGAGCCAGAGTTACAGCACCTTAACATTAACTGAGATCTAAGCTCACTTCCTCTGAAAGAGCAGCAAATGCTCCTAACTACAGAGTCCCTAACTGGGTCTTAAACTTGGACTAAGTCTGAGTTTTTGAGTTAATGGTCTTCATTCTCAGAATCTCCATGCATGCAAAGAGTCAGAAGCAACTTCAGCTTGGTAACAGGACAGCATCTAAGTGTCTCCGTCCTGAGACAATGAAAGTCCTTTCATGTCCATATCCAATGGGTAGCCCACAGTCACTCGCCTTCTCCATTGTCACTGTACTGTGGGGGGATTTAGCAGAATATGGCTTGGAAAATAAAGATCCAGTCTGTCACCAAGCACAAAGCTCAGTGGTACAGAGGGTTTTCCTTAATTGAAGAGAAAACAAATATACACGTTCCTTCCACAAACACTGATATATAACATTTAACACAGGCCTCATGACTCATTAAGACAAGGAAATTCAATAAAGTTCAGCAAATATGCCTACAGAAGGAGCTGTCTCCAATGAACTGGCTGTTTATAGAACTCAGGGTAAGAAAGAAATCAATTTCCAAAATAAAATACTAAACATAGTCTGCGATGGTCATTCAAAGCTTGCCTTTTATTTTTATTACTATAGTGACTGTCTTCTGTACCTGATACAGCTGTGCTGTTCCAGTTCTCAGAATGCTTTTTAAAGGATCTCAGAGTATTTTGGCTTTAAATTCCCAAGTCAGAAAATAAATGGCTAAGATCCTAGCTATTTTTGACTCCCCCTCCCAAAAAAGATGATTTTTAGGGAATAGATTTTTGTGGGTCAGAATTTGTGGGGAATGGAGTGGGCACAATACAATGGCAGCAGAGAGGAGGTGGGGAGTAATAGAAAACAGATCTACGAACTGGAAAGTACAGACATCATCTGGGACCATTTAGTAAAGGGGCAGACAGTTCTGCACACCTCAGTGCTCCCCAGGGCATCCTTGGATTCAAGGACATAATTTGTTTTATAAGGTTTCCTATCCAAAGAAGTTTCTAAACATGTATCTAAATAGTGTTTGTGCCCAAAGGGCAGAGAAAGTATGGCGTGGAAGAGGAAAGGCAGGCCTTGGGGGAAAGAAATGTCTGGGGATTAGAACCTAAAGGTCTAGAAAGAAAAAGGAAACACATTGTGGTAGACAGACATCCTTGTGTTCTTTAGTTCATACAGTTTTGGGTACATTGTTTTAAACAATTACTTCTGGTAAAATTACAAGGGAAAACGAGAATTCCAAGCACATACTGAGAAGGATAGAGCCACAGTTCAACCATTTCTGCTTGGATAGAAGAAACGAGACAGTTGCATGTTTCATCCTGTCTTTCCCAGGCTTATCCTTGAGATCATGGATTATAGCCCCATCCTTTCTTCTTCTAGCCAAGTCTCCTTCCTCCTAAGCAAAATAAACACCACTGAGGTCATTTTCTTTTTTTCCCCCACTGAGTGTAATGCAATCAAGTCAAGAGGGTGTGAGCTTGGAAGGTGAAGGCTGACAGCTGAAGGCTAAAAGATTCTGTCAAGACAACGACCATGACACCAGCGTACCAAAAAGGAGGTCAGAGGCTCAATATAGAAATAGAACAACTCTCCAAAAGACGGCTAATGCAGCAACGGCTAGTCCATGGAATCATGCCAGCAGTCCTATTTTCCAAGTGAACTAAATATCGTTTTAAAGAGGTACTTATTGGCACATCCCTTATTTGTATACTTTTGTGTGTATCATGGTCTCCCAGTTAGCTTGTCAGATATTTTAACAAACCTAATTGGGGTCATTATAATTCACCATATTAAACTATACTTTCATTTCTATCAAAAGAACATAGCATACTTAACAGCATCCTTAGTTTCCCTAAAAAATACATGTAGGACTTTCATATACTTGGGGTTGAAAAACTCAAAAACCAAGAGAGCAAAAGAGAAATGAATTGTAGGACCCAAGAGGGTAATGCATAGCTTATGTGCTACATTCCCGGTAATTCTGTTTTCTTTCTGCTTAATTTGCAGAGGGGCCTTTGCAATTAACCCAAGTGCATTGGAATCCTGGATGACACACTTGGGCCACAAATCAGAGCATGTTCATGAATTCGTGGATGCTTTGTTAAAGTGAAAAGAGCAAAATTCTTCCAATTCCTCTGCTTTTTAAAACTTCCTTGTCTCCTAAGGTTACTTTCTTCTCTCACAAAAATTTTATCCTGGGCGCATGTTAAGCAATGTGCTCAATCTAGCAGGAGACATCAGGGCTGCGATTCAAGGCTCTGACAGGATATGAATCGACTTGACTCTCACGGATGGTGACTGGACAGAAAATGAGGCCAACTTGAGGCTAGTTTCAGTCAGCCAGACCTTGAAGCTCAGCCAAGGAGTGTGAGTCCTCTCATCTAATATGCAACAGGGAATTATTCAAGATTTCATAGGAAATACAAGTTATTATTACATTAGATCAGATTTTATAACTTTCCTTTTATGGAAGAAACTTAGTAGCGTATAATTGATGCTGTTACAACTCAGGCTCTGTTATATCTGCTAGCCAGAAGCGCTGTATGAAATTTAACAAAAGTCCTTGCTTGCCACACCCTTAAATTCTCCAGGTACTTGTGGTGACATCAGAAAAGCTTCCTCAGATGGGCTCTGTTACCAATGATTTATTAATAAATTGTTTTATTTTTCTTAATATTGCAAAGAATTATTTCTTTATTGGATAGCGCTTGTGTTGCAAAAGCCCAGCAGTTTGAAGGGAAGGACATGGGTTTTGCAATTCATCTGCTGGGCTTAATTTTGAATTTTATCACACAGAATAAGTTTAAGTTTCTTGGTTCTTAGGTTGATTTTATTGTTTTAGTAAAATACAAAAGCAGAACAATAGAGTCATTTTGAAGATGTGATGAAATAATTTGTGTAAAACGCTTAAGATCTTAGTCAGGTTGATGATGATGAGTGTAATGGGCTTGTGATACCATTGTGACAACTGTGATAATGACAGTGTAATTATAAAGACCATAATTAGGGAGCCACACTCCTGTCTCTACCAGTTACTAGATATATAGAGTTCAGCTAAGGTGTCAGTTATGCTGGGTGCTTTTTCCTGTAGACACATACATAAATGGCTCTTCACCCCAGCTACTATGACAATCTACCAAAGAAATGATTCCAAGTTTAGCTCAGTTAACCAGTGAGTTCATTTGGGTTCCTTAAAGGGGCATGGGTGAAGGATTCTTCACAGGTAGCTGCATCATCATCAAAAAAGAAAGCTGTATCCCAGAATATGTGAATCACCACATAACTAGAGTTCCCTGCCCAACACGAAGACAGTTCCATCAAAGGGTCTTCTTCCCCTGTTTGCAGGGCCTTTGGAAGTCCTGTTTCTCAGGAGCTAACATTTCTTGTGAGTCTCATGAGTTTCCTGGGATTGTCTTCAAGGAGAGGATGTTCCAATTCAGAGAAAAATAGTTGCATGAAAATATCAATTATTGTAAGCATCATAACAAAGTGCTTCAAATCCAATGAATTTGAAGCAACACTATCATTTCACAGTTTAAGTGGGGTAGAAATCCCTACTTAGCTCTATCTTCTGTTATTTTATGACTCAAAAGTCTATAATAAAGACATTGGTTGAAGGTCAGAGGTCTCAACTGAAGGCTCATTAGGGGAGGAGCCTCTTTATGATCGATAGGAAGGTTCTATTAGACTGAGAACCAAATTCTTTGTTGGGTGCCTGGCTGGAAACTTCTCTAAGTTCTGTGCCCCATGGGTGTTTTCACACAGCAACTTGTTTCGGCAAAGTCAGCAGAAAAGTATCTATTTGTAAGACAGATGCCACATCTTTCTGTAATCACATTATGGAAGCAATATTTTTATTATTTTTGCTATATTCTGCTTGTTTGACATGGACCACCAGGTCTAGTTCAAACCCAATGGTAGCCAATCTCATGCAGCCTGAATACTGGGATGACAGAGAGATCAATGGAAGTGATCCAAGCAACTGTGAGTTACCCATCATTTTTAGAAGTCAGTTCTTTTATCTGGCAAAAGGAACTCGTGACAGTGGTTATAATAAGGCTGTGTAAAGATTCAACAGCTACTATGTAGCTGTCCATGTTTTATAATGTAGTAAACACTCAATAAATACTTGGTATTCTTTCTTTAAGCATCAATTTATAGCCCCCTTTTCATTATCAAAGTTGGTTGAATCCACACAGTGACCTTTGTCATTCCATATCATAGATAGTCGCATTGTCCATGTATAGACAGAAATGACAGTGAATTTCAAAGAGGGGAACTGGCATGGAGACAACAGGGGAGCACCGTGGAATGCTGCTCAGATCTAAATTCTAATATCCTTTTAGTAAGATAAGTATGAATTGGTGTGGCTATGTCAGAATTGGGGTGGTATTCATGATAGTTAGCAACCATGGTGTTAGGCGCCAGGTAGTCAGGTCATGAGCGGTCATGTGCCATAACATGGCAGTATTCCAGTGGACTGACTACAAGTCAGACAGGAAGTTATCTTTGGACTCCTTTCTATCCCCAAACCTCTAGGATCCCACAGCTGGCTTCCAAAACACTTAATGACTTGTGATCCGCAAAGCCCTTGGGCTTTGTTCTCCTTATTTGTGCAACATTTTGCCAAGGTGGTTTATGGGCTAGCATACTAAAGCGATCTAGATAAAAGGCCATTTAACATGATAGGATTGTCCTGTTCTGCGGTTTGAAATAGTGTGAGCAAATGTATCTAAATATAATTGTAGTCTTTGATTCAGGAGCTAATCTCATTAAGTGTATTTAAAAAAAAAAAAAAAAAAAAACTCAACAAACATTGTATCAGAGACTTGTTACCCTAATGAAAATCTGGAGTCTGTGTTTGTTTTTGGCAGATCTTCTGGGTCCCCCTCAAGGAGCTCACATATGCCTTCAAACAGAAATGTCACCCAGGCATGTGAAAATGTCCTTGCTCTGCTCTCCTGTTTTCCAAGACTCCTTGTGTGGCTCGCCTCTTTCCTAATGCGTGCTAAGTACCTGATACTTTCCTATGCAGGAAGCTTATATGAACTAATTAACATTTAATGAGAGGAAACCAACTGATTAGAATGCTTTTCGTGGTACTTTAGCTAATAAATGTTGTATACACTTTTGACTGCATCGCCTCTGCATGGAGCTTCACCCTCCCCACTGCACCCTTTCTTCACAGCTCTGCCCTGCTCCAGGGCGTTCTGCAACAACCTGGCTGAATACTGTGCCTTAGTTAATTTGAGGGAAGTGTTGAGCCAAATTATCGAGGTAAATATTTTGATTAAATTTTGCTTAGAGCAGTGTGAATGAAGCATCTGAATCCAGAGCCAGACTAAATCATTGGAACCACATCGGCTGAAGAACAGCAAGGATCGGATGAAAAGCAAGAGTCCCAGGCAGCTGAAACTGATTTTGTCTATGTTTACACAGTCAATTAGGGTTGTGTTAGTGCTTCTCAGGAGCTTTTGATGCTGGACTGGGAGGCATGACTTTGCAGCCCCAAGCAGTCCTCCTGGATGGCACAAATGCAACCATCAGGTACCTGCTCTTGCCTTCAGGACTATAGAAGGTACCCTAAAAGGAAATGGGCTGTGACTTTACAATTTAACCACAAGTATTGTCAGGGCAGGGTAAACAATGACACTGAGATGCACCCATCATGCATTTTATGAACTCCTTCCATGTAGTCTAGTCATCAGCTCCAAGTCAACGTGCCCTAGTGGAGTTCTATGACTGATGGAAAGAGAAAAGTTCATATTAATAATTTCTGTTACATTGAAATATACCTTCATAGTTTGTACTTCATGATATAGGTAAATTGAAATAAATATGAAGGATCATAAGTGGGACCAGCATGGACTGGTGAGCAAGAAGTGTTTCTTACTGTCCATGATGCTTTCTTCTGCATTCAGTTTCCTTGTAGGAGTATAATATACCACAGGGTAATTTTTTAAAAAATTAATTTTATTAAAATTGGAAGAGTAGGGGCTGGAAAGATGGCTCAGCGGTTAAGAGCACCGTCTGCTCTTCCAGAGGACCCGGGTTCGATTCCCAGCACCCACATGGCAGCTAACAACTGTCTGTAGTTCCAGTTCCAGGCAAACACCAAGGCAAATAAATAAATAATAAATAAATAAATAAAGTTTTTAAAAAAAAATTGGAAGAGTAACAAACAAATCCACTCAAAGAGGATCATGTAAAACGACACACAACACAGCTCAGGACCATGTGAGGGTTCTGCCCTCAATGCTGCATGCTGTGGACTCTTGTCCCCCCAAGCATGTTGTATGTACTGTGTCGGGCATGACATAGGAAAGCATGAGAACATGGATGGGCATTAGCCTAGTTAGTAGCTGCCAAAGAAGCTTAAATTTTCTTAAGTTATTATCTTAAAGGAAAGTCAGTATTTCCTTCCTGCTCTCACTGGAATGCCTAGAGCATATCTCTCTCTCTCTCTCTCTCTCTCTCTCTCTCTCTCTCTCTCTCTCTCTCTCTGCAGGACCATAGGTCTAGACTTTATGTCTGAAAATACAACCCTGCTACTTCCATTTCTACTGGATGAAGCCACTCAGATCTCACACAATCTTGTCAGTCCCCAGCTCTGTCACCCTGCTTTGGAGAACATGGCCTGATGTTTCACTTAGTTTCAAAGTTGGGAATCCCTTGCACAAGCTGATAGTTCCATTGCTATCTTATTTCTCTCCAGCCACAGTGGCTCAATGTACAGTGAGACAGCTACAAGTTCCTCTGGTGAAGCCACTTCAGCCCATAGAAATCTGAACTTCTCACCTTATGTCACCAGATACTTGTTCTTTTGCTGCCAGGAAGGAACATGGTGTTAAGTGTGGGATTGATCATGAGACAAACATCCTGGCGTGACAAGTTTTAACTGTGTGATCTAGAACAGATTCTCTGACATCTCCAAGTCTGTCTCCCTGAAATAATGTATTTATTGTTTTATTATGGAATTTAGGGATGATGTATAAAACAGGTAGAATAGTCATTGGAGTCACATTTAAATGCTTACAGTTGTAACTTATTGTTAGACTTTAAACATTTAAATTCTTTTATTGGAATAAGACTGTTCTCCACCTACATTAACACTTTAATCAGAAAGAGGCTTAATACAAACAGTTGCAACCTGAGGCTAAAATACAGATCATACCCAAACAGATGAACTATCCATAGAAAGCTAACTGTCATATAGAAAGACAAAGCCTAATTAGAGGATTACATCACAGTGAGAACAGACACACAGCTAGCCAGGAAGAAAAGCTGAGTCTCATAAGCATTCAATGTACATGGAACTTAGCATTTGCTGGGTGTTTTATTCTAAAGGAGCTTCATATGAGCAGAGACAGCAGACTAGACACCTCACTGTGGTAGTCATCAGCCCCATAAGAGAGAAAGGAAACTGGGGTGCTTTGTTATAATCTCCCTGTGCAGGTGCTTCAATTACATGAGGTTCATTTTCACCCCCTTAAAGTGGCACTGAGCCACTGTGGCTGGAGAGAAATGAGATAGGAACAGAACTATCAGCTTGTGCAAGGAATTCCCAACTTTGAAACTAAGTGAAACATCAGGCCATGTTCTCCAAAGCAGGGTGACAGAGCTGGGGACTGACAAGATTGTGTGAGAGCTGAGAGGCTTCATCAAGTAGAAATGGAAGTAGCAGGGTTGTATTTTCAGACATAAAGTCTAGACCTATGGTCCTGGAGAGAGAGAGAGAGAGAGAGAGAGAGAGAGAGAGAGAGAGAGAGAGAGAGAGAGAGAGAGAGAGAGAGGATCTAGGCATTCCAATGAGAGCAGGAAGGAAATACTGACTTTCTTTTAAGATAATAACTTAAGAAAATTTAAGCTTCTTTGGCAGCTACTAACTAGGCTAATGCCCATCATGCTCATGAGTTCAGGCATGATGCATGCATTAAATCCCACCATTTAGGAGGTAGAGGGAGGCCAGCCTGGTTTACATAGTGGGTTTCAAGCCAACCAGGGCTACACAGTGAGACCCTGTCTCAAAAACAAAAGAACAACATCCTAATAGTGTTCAGTGTGGGCTGGAGGTCAAGTGTCTTCATCTTCCAGCACATTCTCTCAGATCTGCTGCTGTGGGTGGCAAAAACTAGGGTCATGTTGATGATGTTTTTATGGGCAGAGTCTGGAAAGAATACATTTGCTCTTCTGTTCACAATTCTTTGATCAGATCTTGGTCCTGTGATAGCATCTAACTGTAATTGTTATTTGTAGCTAATTTAAGGTAGTATTGTTCTGATGACTAAAAGGAAGAAGAAATGCAGGTTTTAGTAAATAAATTCAATTTAATAAGTGGCTCTTCATCATTTTAGATTTATTTATAATAAGGAATCAATTTCATGTCAATATCCAATAGACATTCACATACCCAAAACTTATAAGCAATACCTGTTCTCATTACATATGGCACCATGGAGTATTTTATATTGTAGTACATTGAAAATACTATTTGTAGCACACTGAATTAATTTCACAATTTGGCAAAAGAAAAAGCTATAAATCTGGTAACTTATATCCTACTATTACTAAAGTCCAAGAATGAGGTCCTATCTGCAAGGAACAGGTCTGGAGGGTCTGGGAGCATTTCGCTGACAATCCTGAAATGAGGAAAACTGAGAGATGCAAACAACAGAACTCATTGACTCCGCCTGGGTGGTAAAGATCCTACCTGGGATGAGACACATTATTCATGATCCTTTTTTTTCCTTTCTTTTTCTTTTTTTTTTCATGTTTTTAGGTATTTCTTTTTTAAATTATTATTATTATTATTATTATTATGAACAAAGAAGTCATGCTTTCTATCCCTGTATATCATTATTCAAGGTCCCTTCCCCCTCCCGCCACATCAGATCATTTTTTTCTTCTCCACAACTCCCCATCCCCTCCCTGGGGAGGCAGCAGACAGTCCCATGATCCCTTTTTAAACACAACTTCTTTGAAAAAAAAGTTAGGACTAATGACGTAAAACTGAGCATAGCACCCATGTGCTCCAGGAGAACACGTCTCCTCATCTCCTACAGCCTAGAGAATGCTATCCTCATCTTCTACATACATCCAAGAAAAGGATTAGTATATTCCTTTGGATGCCACTATCCAAGAGGCACCCAATGACCAAGTGACCACTAAACCTGGAAACTTCATTGGTCCTCCTCAAGGATGGAACATGTATTTGCATTGTTCAGTATCACAGATTTGCATCACGGTGTAAGTGTGCGGTTCTTCACAGCTCACTGCATGGACATTGCTCAGATCTACAGTGGTGCCAGTTCCACCCAGGAATTGAAATAGGAAGCCTTATAGATAAGGGACTACCAAATCAGATATTGTAAAAGCCTCGTAATCCACTTTTATTCTTTGCAGGGATGTTCTAAGTCTCACTCACATCTCTAATTCAAGCATTGTATGTAAATGAGTTATACAACATTTAATGTGAGGATATTATCTACAAGCTCACTCTATCACTGACCTTATCCACTTGTCTTATAGTAATGTGTATTTTTCATAATATAATGGTAGTTTACTACTTGAAATATTAAAGTAACCTACTTAAAAGGTTGTTTTGGTTCTATATGTGAATTGCTAGTTTTCTAATTGTAAGGTCTTAATAAGAAGCGAGGGTCCATATGAAACAAAATCTTTGTTGGTGACAGATTGAAGGTGGCAGTAGGAATAATGGCTATACATTTTGTTTAATAAATATACACGTTTAGGTGTGCCCTTGGAGAATATGTGACTTACATCAATGAACAGAACAAGAAGTAAAGCTTTACATGACCCAGATGACCAGACCACATCTGAGTCCCTGAGAGTCCTGTGAGATACATCATTATACACGCTAGTCACTATAATGCACCCTGTAGCAAACATATAAGTTAGATCACTCCAATATCTTTTCTATTAGATTTAATACTCCTATAATCGTCACTAAGTGCTTTCAGCCATGCTAAAATCTTTAGGCTGACTTCACTTGGACCAGATTAATCTGCAACACTTAGGGTTTTGCTTTTATGATTATCGCATTATCTTATGCATGGTTAAACCAGCTCAATGAAAGTGCCTCCAGCCCCTTATCCTACTGAAAAGAAATTATCATTATCAATGACATCATGGTTACAAAAACTCTGTAGATTTTGCCTCAATATGAGAATCAAACAGTCTTTGCCTTGCCTTGCCTTTAAGAGTCTTTTTGTTTGTTTTGTTTTATAAATAGTTTTATTATTGTACATTTTCTACTTCTATATTCATATAAGAAAGAGACCTCCCTCAGAATTATTTTTAATTTTTTTATGAATGTAGCTAAGTGTGTTTTTTCTTTATTTTTATAGAATAAAGTCTTTTTTATCCATATATCCCCTTGTTTCAACTCCCTTCCCCCACCTGAAGCCTCCCAGTCAGCCTTCAGCCTCCTTCCTCCCCATCTCCCCAGCCCCTCCCCAGAAAGAGCAACAGGTCCCAAGATGGATCAGCTCAGCATCCACTCCAGGCAAGTCCAATTTCCTCATCCTAATTTCAAGACTGGGATAGGTGTTCCTCTGGAGGAAATGGGCTCTGAGGTGCTAGTCCATGCACAAAAACACAATCTGAACCCTCCCCTCCAGGCTCCACATACTGCCCATGTCAGTGGACAGTTGCCTATCCTTGGAGGGCCTAGTTCCTTTTCCTGAAGCTTCCCAGGTGGCTGTTCTTGATTCAGTGAACTCCCGAGAACTCCAGCCAGCCATCACTGTGGGAATTTTCCTCATCGTCCCTTATCCTCTTACTCACATAGACCCTCCTCCCCTGATCTCAGCTGGACCAGGGACTCAGCCTAGTGCTCAGCCATGTATCTCTGCCTCTACCTCTATTCATTGTTATGTATAAGTTCTGTGATAGCATTTAGGGTGGCTTTTTATTTGATTATACGGGAAGTCCTGTTTAGGCAGCATCTTCACTATTGGTTGAAGACCTCACCAGGGACATCCTGTGAGTTCTTGGAGTTTTAAAATAAAGGAGGTAGCTGCTGATAAAGATAACTTCCTGGGAAATTTAGAAATTAATAAAATTGTCTTGCAATGGATATGATATTGATACGTGCTTTTAATATTGAGCCTTTCAATCATTAAATAAAAGTATGTTAACATATCTTTTCTTGTTATTATGTCTTTGGCCTTAAACACTCATTCACCACATTATTATTTACTCAGCAAACAAAACACTACAAATATAGTCTTGTTTGAGGGACAAATGAACAGGTCAGCTAGAAACCACTAATGGTTTCCTTTAGGAACGTATGCTCAATAGGATAATAAATAAATAAAACGTGAAAACATGTTGAAGCTGAAACTGGAGGAGAAAAGGAGAATTAGTACTGTCTGGGAGAAGTTACAATTTTACATACAGTCTGCAGCATAGGCAACATGTAAGTAAGACTTTAAAAAAGTGAGACAGTGAGCCAGGCTATCTATGGGAGAAAAGGTTCTGGGAGAGAGTTCAGCGATGCTGATGGGAAGCATACATGGAGTGTTTGAGGAGCCTTGGGGAAACACAGTGGTCAGAAAGTACATGGCCAGGTACCAAGAGGAGCATGGGTGAGAAAGCACCTGGACTCAATAATGGGGTGCCTTTTAGGGCATGGTTACTGCTTTTACCAAGAGAGGGTAGACAGCCGTTGGGAGGTTCTAAGTAAAACAATGACTGATAGGCTTTAGTTCTAAACCCCTTGTGACTTGAGGAGTGGTAGAAATTTATTTGAAAAGGGTCTGAAGAAAAGGGAAGGAGTCTGAAGAACACGCAGCCCTTGCTTCTTGATGGATCAGATATTGAAGGGCTTTAGCCTGTGCAAGCGTGGCAAACATGACTCTGGCAGGCCTTGCCTTCCCCGCTCCCTCTTCTTACAAAACTGTTAGTTTTCATCCATAAATATAACTATTGAGGTCTAATCCCTTATTGGCCACTTGTTCCTCCTGAGGCTGACTACCAAGGTTCAGCTATCAAAGTACTGAAATCCAACATGCCCAATGAAAAACCAACTAAATCCTAACACAGTGTTAATGAACTGCCCTTGCCTATGGGCCACGGCTGCCCCACCTTCGGCAGTGGCAATGCTTTATCCCTTTACCCCTTTCCTCTTGGTTCCTCTGGCTCCTATCCCCTATATTTGTCTCTCTGGGGGCAAACAAATCTCCTTTGTGCTAAGAACTTGGTCTTGGTGTGTCCTGTGCCAACTCCAGTCCTTTCAGATATGGGATCTGGAAGAACAGAGGCATGAAACAGAAAGGTTTCTTGGACAAGAAGCTTCCTTGTGAGATGAAGAGGTTTGGGGGAATGAGATAATTTGGGCCTATTAGAAGTTGGTGGAAACAATCTCAGAGCAAACTCCCTGCTCTTACAATCTTTCTGCAGTGATCTCTGAGCCTTACGTGCAGGAATTATGCTGTAGATGCATCATCTGGGCCTGGGCACCATGCAGTCTCTTGTTCTCTCCCCTTTTGATTTGTTGTGGTTTTCTGTAATGATCTCTGTGGCAAAGAGAAGCTTCTTTGGTGAGGAGTGAGAACTACATGGACTTGTGGATATGAGAATTAATACTTAGAATGTAGTTATGAATTGAGGTAGTCTAATAAAGTGGTGATTATAGCTCCTGAAAATGTTAGAGAGGCTACACCCATGGAATCTCATCAGCACGAGCATCTCATAAGCAGACCTGAGCAACAATGACACTGATGGACATGCTAACATGGAAGGTTTGCAGCGCTTCCACCCTAGACAGGACTGTAGGCAGCTGGAGAATAGTGAGAGTGGGAAGAACGGTCTTCCCCTGGGAAGAGCCCTTCAATTGGTTATCCAATACCATGTGATCAACCTTGAGACCATATACATACAGGTAACACTATGTGGACTGAGCAGGTTTGTATTTATATATTTAGGAATATATATGTGTTTGTATATATATGTGTATATATATCCAATGAGAAAGAGGTTATGATTTTGAGATAGAACAAAAGGTTATGCATGGGAGGGCTTGGAAGAGGAAAAGAAGGGGGGATGATGTAATACTATAATTTTAAAACTTAAAAAACAACTATTAAAGATGTTAGTGGAGCTATGGAGTTGGCATTTGGTTCTTTGAGCCTGCAATTCAGAGGACATTATGATCTTCTTCTGGTCTCTTTCAGTTCTCTAGTGCACTAGGCACAGAACTGTTATAAGTTAATAGTGAGTCAGTTATATCCTTGGAGAAAGAGAATCTAACCCTTAGCTAAAGGTCAGGCTTTTGTTTCATAAAGTGTCATTATCACACAGGATGATTTTTTCCTAGAATCTATCTTTACAGTCTGTCACAACCTAACCAGGTTTATAATCATATGAACACATTTCTGCACTCTCTATCATGAGGGGTTAGGGTTGTTTCTAATGTCAAGCCAAGGCAGCATTAATTGATTGCTACAGTTATTGATAGATACCCATGGCATACATCAAGCTCAGGGCATTTTGCTCACTTCATGATGTAGTCATTATACATTAGTTCCCATTGCTCCTCTGCAAGCCCTTTTGTCCATATTTTCATAACAGAATTAGAGCATATCAGAAAAAAAGTGTTCAAACTAAGTTGATCAAACTACCAGTTGTTGACATCTGGGGTGGCTGATAATTCTCATCAAAAACAGCAGAGAACCTGGGCTCAGTTCTGATAATAATGCCCAGAATGGAGTGACTGCCCGCTATCTTAGGGAATGGATTTTTTTTTCCTTGTGCTTATGATAGGTGGTTGATGGATTGTGTCTGTTGAAGAGACACAAGGAGAGAAAGGTGACCTGCGTCCCAAAATAGCTCTTTTGAATGCATTAAGAGAAAACCTTTCTGACACAAACAGGAAGCAAAGGAAGAGAAGGCAGGAATTGGTGACAGAATATTCATAGTGCATTGGTCACCAGCATTGATTCACATTAAGTTGTCCTCAGCTAAGAATGACACTGTCCTTTGCCTTTTATTTTATATTATAAAACCCTCTCAAACTGCACAATTACCTGAAGATCGAATTGACTGTCCATTATTTGTATTTTAATATTCTACTTAGTGTTTCCTATCGTTTCTTCAAGGCTTCATACCCACTTGGGCTTTGGAGTAGATCATACACAAGGCTTTATTTGTGACCATTGTGAATGTTCTGCAAAAATAAGAACAAGAAAACTGAGGTCACACAGCAAAGCTATTTTTTTCAGTTTATTTAAAATAAAATCTGGAAGAACCAGCAAAGTAATCCCATTGACAATAAAAACAAAAAAATATGCATTTTATATTAAAAGAAATTTGCAGGAAGCACATCAAGAAGCTTCTAAAATTTACCCATAAAGGCAGAAAGACTCAATAATGCAAAGATGGGCTTTATACCCAAAGTAAGCTATAAATTTGATGTCAATGGCAATCTCACTGGGTTTTTTCTATTATTCTGTGCACTGTCCATCTTATATTGGAAATTCTTGGAACTAGTAGGGACACTATAAAGAGAAAGTGGCCCTACTATAGCAAAATATACTGCAAAGTCATTTAGCTAGAACTGTGTACTATCAGCATGCCCTAGGAGATTAGACCAATGATGAGAATTGAGAGTCTAGAGACTCTCTGTGTGGGTGTGTCATATATGATAAAGCCATTAGCTAAATTGGAAAATGAAACTTTCAATATTAGGCTAAGAAAACTAGATAGACCTTTGGAAAAAATAGAAAAACTGAACTTACTCGATTTTCTCCTGACCATATGGTAGATTCTGGATGAATCAATGAGTTAATCATGAAAACTAAAAGCAAAGAAACACAGAAGCAATAGGCAAGAAGCCATCGAGCTAAAGATGCATCTGTTTTACTGACTACATATTAAATTTTTGTATGCTTGCATATAATAAATATAGTAAACAAACAAGACAAACAAATGGTCAACCAGAGAAACTTCTAAAACCACATAGTGCTGGAAAATGAGCAATTTTCTCAATAGCAAGAGTTCTCTTAATTTCAAAGGGTCAGGAACATGAAATTTATGCTACAAAGAAAATTAAAAGGTTTTGAAATACATGAAAATACTCAATTTCACTATAATGAAGAAATTCATTCAACAATTCCATGCCACTTTTTAGTTTTCTGATTGAGATTAAAAGAAATGTATGAGGTTCATGCTCATTCATAACAGACAAGAGTATAAATTAGTTCACCCTTGTCAGAGAGTGTACTAATTTTTTAAAATTATTATTTGGGTTTTTGGCTTTTTGTTTGCTTGCTTTTACTTAGTTTTTTTTTTAAGGGGGTATGCTTTTTGTTTCATATTGTTTGAATTTTTGTTCCTTTTATGGTCTTATTCTTTTAATTGCTTGGTAATTTGTTTCGTTCTGTTTTTGTTTTAGAGAGAGAAGGAACATGGGTAAATGGGAGGTAAGGGAGATCTAGGAGGAATTAGAAGAGGACAAAACACATGATAAAATTGTATGAAACACTTTAGAAAAAAAATTGGGGGAAATGCCAGATGCCACAGTCTGTAATCCCAGGCACAAACAGGAATGTTAGCCAGAAGCTTATATATAATGCACTTGCAGGGATAGTCTGAGAGGCACTGCCTCAAAATAACGTGAAACATGCCACACAGACACACACAAACAGACACACACACACAGAGACACAGACACAGACACACACACACACACACACACACACACACACACACACACACACACAAATAAATCTCTTTAGAAGGTGGGAGAAACTCAGTGCCATGAACTGATGTTTGCATGTGGAAAGACATAGTGATTACAGACAAGATGTATAGCATTATGTTCCTAAAATAAATCATAGAAATGACCATACATGGCTAAGGAAAACTAGCCCCCATGTGTTAGCAATAGTAATCTCTGCACAGTGTGATTTGGATAAACATTTAAAATTTTTTTCTTTAATGAAGTAATATCACTTTTAAGTTAAAATTGTTAGAGCTGTTTCCTTTAAAGTCATGTCACTCCATTTGAAACAGAGTCTCCTATAGCCCAGGCAGTTCTCAAACTCCCTATGTAGCCAGTCCAAAGATGACCCTTAACTTCTAATCCTTTTGTCTCTGCCTCTAAGATGCTGTGATTAGAGGTGTGCACCCCCATGCCTGTTTTTAGGTGGTGCTGAGGATCAAACCCAGGATCAGATTCCTGCTAGGAAAGCACTCTACCAGCAGAGCTACAGCATTTCTGACCCTAAAAATCACCTTAGAATACCATTTTTCAAATCTGACTGAGTGTGAGATGTTCATGTTGAAAAGCAAGATTACAGAACGGTGGGTTAAGGTTGAGCCATGATAATGGCTTCTGAGTTACAGGCCTGCTTATTAGCGACGACACCATTAAAAGAGTAAGCCCCTTCTGAGGTGATAATACCCAGTAAACCTCCTTAGGTGGAGTCCACACAGACCTGTCCATTGGTCCCACTTCCAATATTGGCAATAGTAAGCATAGACAAATTTCCATCCAGGGTCAGGGAGCAGTCGGATGCATTTCCAATCCATAGCCACATTAACCCTTGTCTTGTCCATGGGTCAAGAAAAATAAAGGTTGTCCTGCAGCTCCGAACAAGAAAGACCTAGAGTTTGTTTTCACACAAGATCCTGAATTTCTCCATCGTAAACTGGCATTTGAACGGTAGAAATCCTTTACATAAAGAACTGTGTGTTTCAAGTGCTGATTTTATTTCGGATTTGTTTTTCATTATTTCCTGAAGCTATTGATGCTTCAGAGACAGTGGGGGAAGTGAGAAAGCCCTGGGAGAGTGTCAGCCTTTGAATTTCGGAACTCAACCATTCAGAGGTTCATACTCGTGTTCACAAAAAACAATGTCACGGGGTCACTTTGGCCAATGAGGTGCATTGTGCAAGGGCTGGAGCTTGCGTTCTGTGCATGCTTGTCCCAGCAGCCTCCCACCCCTCCACCCTCTCTCTCTCTCTCTCTCTCTCTCTTTTTCCTTTTATATCAACATGTTGTAGCCTGTGACACCAGCTAAATTAATCACTCACTGCACTCAGGGAAGTCACCGCAGGATATAAAATAACAAAGACAACAAAATTATTGCAAGGCTGGAGAGAAGGGACCGGCTGTGAATAGAGCAGTACACCCTCACCAGCTGTGTCCTCGTGGGGGCTGGAGCAGCAGATTAAATCGGGGGCTGCTCTTTATTCCATTTATGAGAATTTGAGAATGGCCACAATACAATACCAGGACCCCTACTGAGGGGAAATCCCTCCAGAATGCTCCACCTGCCAGAACTAAGCTGTTCCCCAGTCCAGGGAGTTCTCTTCAGGTTCTCCAGGAACAAACCCTGCTTGGACAGATCCAGCCCAGTGACTGTCAAGCCACCAAGAAGCAGACATGTATTGAAGGTCTTTAAGTGACAGCCAGCAGAAAAATCAAGTATCCAGCTGCCAAGAAGCCTAGTTCCTGCCCTATTCTATTTGCCTAATAGTCCAAGAAAGAATACGGGGTAAGCTTCAATAATAGAGCCCCAGCATGCATAAGGTCCTGGGTTCAGGGTTCAGCAACACACACACACACACACACACACACACACACACACACACACACACAAAATGGAAAGTGTGGGGACCATTAGCTTCTTTGATTAAAAGCAGAAAGAAATCCCCTGTAGCAAATGTTAGCTAATGGGCAGGGTCTGTAGGTTAGTTGCTAAAGGGCTTGCCTAGAATGAGTAAATCCTGGGTTCATTCTCAGTACCTCATAAGCTGAGTATGGTGGTGCATACCTCTAATCTCAGTATTTAAGAGGCAGGGAGGGGCGAGGTTAGGGTAGTGGCAGAGACAGAAGCAGGTTGTCCTCAGCTACAAAGCAATTTGATGTTAGTCTGAATTATATGAGACCCTGTCCCAGTAATGAAACAAAATGAAGATAAATGTAGCTGAGTATAGTCGTGAGTTCAATAATATTCTATGCTCCTGATTGAATGGACAGAATCAACCTACAAGGAACTGTTCAAGGTACCTGGGATCTTTGCTAAACATTTTGGTTTAAACACTGTCTCCCCAAAACTTAGATAAAAGCAGAGAAGGTCTACTTAGAAAGGCAGCAATGAAGAGGAAACAAATACTGTGTCATTGAAGCCCCTGTGCTGATGGTGTTTGCTGGTCCAAGACCCCCATGTCACTAAGAACACTCATTGTTGCGTTGGCTCTTCTCAGGCTGCGCTGACAGCAGAGATCATTGCTGGAGAGCTTATGTTCATTTCACAGTCATAAAAAATTTAATCCAAGACAACTTGATTAAACTAATTAAATTCTCATTTGGGGTCATTTGAGGAGCAGAATGTATAGTCACTCACTTTGGAGCCTTTACTTCTCCTTTGGTAAGGTGTTAAGCAGACTCTGTGGCTTGTATCTGAAGTCCTTTCCTGTGTGGTTCCATGAAAGAGATCACCCAGTAGGGTCTTGATCCAATTCCTGAGATTTAAGAGAGAAGGTACTGAATGGTTGGACTGACCATCAGAGAGACCATTTCATTGGGAAAGTAGGTAAAGGAAGTGATGGAGTCAACTTTCATCTTCGAGGGTTCGTGATGCTATTGCTTAGACTCATTGCCAGAGATGAGTGAGCTAAAATTAGACATCTAGAGCATGGGACCTTCCTGTAAATGACACGTGTATAGACTTAATATTTCTATAACCTAGGTCTGGATCTGGGGACTGAGTCGCCTTCAGAAAAATGTAACCTTAAAAAGCAAAGCAAAACCATGTACTGCCCCACATTTGGAACTTGGAAGAATGAGGTATGATTTGATACTTTTCTAAAACTTTCGGGAATATTAATGCTTATTTCCCTAGAGTGTAGGCCATTGATCAGTCTTCGTAGTGTGAGCTGGCATTTGTGAGTGTGTCTTTGTGTATGTTTGGTTCAATGACTATTCCTGTCATCTGTGCCACCCCCGACTCCCCTCCATGGCTTGATGAAGTCCTTTTATGTGAACCCCCTCTTAAGAAGCCTTCAGCTTGCTAACACTGCTCACTTGTAACAAATGCATCAGGAAACAACGCACACTCCTGCCCACTGATAATCAGAGCAATTACTTAACAAGCGTATCTCTATTTCCTCCTGGGTGGACTAATTAAAAGGCTTCCATGCTGTTGTCAGGAAGGGACAGAGCGTGCTGTATCGAGTTTTCAGGGAATGTGAAAGCTAGAGCAGGGCTCTTCATGGAAACATTTTGACAGTGTTCACAGGGTTCTTCCCACCTGTGCGCATTCAGGGATGAGCACTGATTGAAAAGGTGGGGGCAACAGTAATATAGCTCACATGTGTAATTTGAAGACAGAATGTCTAGAGATATAGTGTAATGCTTCGGGAGGAACAAAAACAAACAAACAAACAAACAAAAACTAATCAGAGTTCCCTGGAGAACCAGTTACATCACAGCCTGCTGGGTCCATCCAGCCCTTCCAGGTTTAACAGTGCGGGCATAGGACTAACAGGGTCCCAGGTAAAGTCGATGCTAATGGGGAACCACACCTTCAGGTGTGATGTGGCTACAAGCTCTTCTATTTCTCCTCTCCACTCCTGAGACAGAAAATGCTCAGCTTTTCTAGACAATGAGTCTTAAACTTAGCTTGTAGGGAAGCTTTTAATTTTTTTCCCCTTTCATTATGTGTTTTGCCTGCATCAATGTCTGTTCACCATGTGCATGCAGTGCCCACAGAGGCCAAAAGAGGGCATTGGATATCCAGGGAGTGGAGCTACAGACAGTTGTTAGCAGTCCTGTGCCAGGTGGATGGTGGAAATCAAACTGGGTTCTCCTCTTAACAGAGGAGACATCTCTGCGGCCTCCAAATGTAGCTTTTTAGTAATCACAAAAGGACTCAGATATAGTAGTGCATACCCCAAATCCTAGCATTCCAGGGGTTGAAGCAGGGAGAGCCCATATTTGAGGTCAGCAAGTGCTGATAGTAATGCCCTATGTAAATAAATGAATAAATAATAACCTAAGTTCTAAATTCATCTTCTCCCATAGAAATATGGTGACAGCGGGAAGGAAACTATAATGGTGTGGCTCTAGTTCTGACACACACATGCATACGGACTGTTCTAGTGCAGATATACATACAGACAAAACACCCATATACATAAAATAAAATAAACTTCCTCTAACTTTTAGATGAGGCAACTTCAGTCTACAGAAGGGAAACCTTTGCCCAAGACACGAATTATTGGAGTGGAGATTCAAATTCAGCCCGCCTGATTTTTGTATGATCCCTTTTCTAATCTTTTTGCCTCTTCAGTCAAAGGATGTCAAAGACGGGGAAAAATACTTTTGTAAAATTACAACCAAATCAGATGCAGTTGTCAATTCTTCAATTATTACCAGCAATCAGCTTTGTATGGTTTAGAAACTATGTCTTAGTGAAATGTGAATATGCCTGGTGCCCAAGACCAAGCGCATATGTAGAGTCTCATGAGAAAGGAAGCAGACCATGGGTGCCTTTTTCTGAGTCTACTCTCTGCCAGGGCAGTGCCCAGCATCTGCCAGAGAGAAGACCAAACAATTCAAATGCCTAGGACACCTCCTCACGTGTAAGGTTTATTAAGGAAATCTTGTCTCTTCCATTCAGATCATGAAACTGGAATGAAAACCAAAGGTTAATGTTTAAAACTACTTAGTATTCCAATCATAACTTCCCAAATACACACAATTTTAATGCACTTTTTGATTGATCCCATAATTACAAAATTTGTTTAAAGCTGTTATATTATCTTCGTATTTGACACAATATGGCACAATTTTGTTATAGGATTGAAAACCAAATAAGACAAGCACAGCTGGTAGCATTTCAAAGGACTATTCCCTTTAAGATGAAATCAATCCTGCTTCAAGTTTATTCCCCTGTACTATGATTGAGGCTCTAGGGGTGTATTTTGCAGAAAAATGTCTTTTTGATTTTTTAGAAATTCTTTAGATTAATATGCAGCTGTCATTGCAAGGCAAATCTAGATCTGCTTTCATGTTTTCTCTCTCCTCAGGCTGCTACTGTCTACCTCTTCAGGAGAGATGGTCCACTCATGCCGACTGGGGAGTCCTCTTCCAGGTCAGCCAGCAAAGAGTGCACCCACACATGGTGACTTGGAATATCTCGCTTTTTTTTTTTTTAACACAGACTGAACCTATTTCTTTAATATTCCTAGGATCTAGGTCTTGACATTTTGATATCTAATTCTAATTCCTATTCTCTCTCTCTCTCTCTCTCTCTCTCTCTCTCTCTGTCTCTCTCTCTTTCTCTCTCTCTCTCTCTGTGTCTCTCTCTCTCTCTACACACACACACACACAGTGCACCATACCATATAATCATAGTTCCCAACATGACAAGAGAACAATTTGGGGCTTTGATGTATTTCTAAGTAAATTTCAGCATTTATTTCATTTTATTCAAGGCTTTCCTTCATGCTTTCCCTTCTGGTTTGATTTAAAGAGCAATGGACTTTCCTCAGGTGTCCTCACTACCAGCATATTTCAATTCTTGCCTCTCTGCAATTCTCCTTTCCCAGATGCAAACTTATTTATCTCTATACTTCAGATGTATTTCCCCAAAGTAGGTTTGTGCCTCTTCCCGCCAATTCTATGAAAACACAAAGAGATATAGAATAAAGAGAAAGTTTTTAGAAACCTCTTTGCATTAGATGTTGGTCACCAAACAATTCCTCAAATATCTACACAATAAAAGCTAGCTGCTGGCCCATTCCATAACAACTGAGGGCACATACATCTGTATTACCTTACTATCTGTTCTTAATTATGCTAAACATGGACTGTAATTCAGAAGCCTGAGCAGGATGTGTTGAGAACAAATGGAAGCTTTGTTGGTTAGAAATGGGAGTGTCTTGCTATGATATTATCATCTAACTGAGGCCAACTGTCTGCCTTTTGCTTCTTTTAATACTTTAAAAGAAATCTAGGCTGTATGGATTCCCTTTATTCAGTTATCAAGAGAAACGATTACAATAGATCAGAAGGGGTCAACACACTACAGCCTATGGACCATACCTGTTAAATAAACACAGCTTTATTGGAACACAGCCACACTCGCTGGCTTACATACTATTGAGCTGCTCTTGTGCTGTGGCTGCAGAACCCAATAGCTGTGAGAGAAACTGTATGGTCCAAAAAGACTGAAATATTTAAGTCTGATCCTTGGAAAAAAGTCAGTCACCTTCTAACATAGATGTTCAAATGCAATGATATTCTTGAGCCTTTCTTTCCTAGGTGGTGGTGGTGGTGGTGGATGAGTCAGCCCAGCTTGTTTGAGGAACATAACCCTGCATGATAATAAGAGATGTTGTTTTAAAGGTTCTACATCATGAAAGATTAGCCCCTGCCTAGAATTTATAAAGGCTTTTTGTTTTACTCAAATAGCTTAACAAAATGCCTCTAAAATAGCTTAAGATTATAATACATTGTTGTCAAAGGAAGTGGAAGTGGGCACTAGTAATAATTATGCTGAGATCAAAGACAAACACAAAACTCACAGATAAATTAATATATATATATAGCCATCCTAAAATGCACATCAGTATGCCAGATGCAGTGAAGTCCTGCTATAGAAAGAAAATACGTGTAATTTTAAGTTCACTTCTGTTTGAACACATTATCAGAAAATTCTTTGTAACTGGAATTTTTATATACCTTCTAGGAATCCAATGAGTGTTTCCAGCTCATTTGAGGAGTTAACGTAAGATCTTTGAACCATCAGAAAATATGATGACATAATCAATAGAGCTTTTGAAGAGAAAATTGAGCTTGAATAATTTTTGCTGTAATTGTCTACCTGGACAATGAGAAAGTAACAGATATAAGCTATTCTTATTTCTACTGCCGCTTTCAATTGAATCCCAAATGACTGGCAAGCTATAAAAGACGGACTGACCTTCCCTCCTGTCAGGCTCTTCAAGGGTAATGTGCTCAGGTTGCACTGATCCATACCATGGGGTGGGGAGGAGGGAGATGGGAAGGACCAATAATACAAAGAGCCTCAGATCCACTGCTTCACATTCAATATCCTAAATATTAATCCTCTGCAATAAACAACACCAAAACAAAACCATATTTATAGTGCATGCCCATTGCCCAGCTTCACTAACATCTGCAGTGAGGTCTCAGGTTGGGGATTCATTCTGCCCTCAAAAAAGTAAGAAGGTATTAGAAATCACCAGATGTTAAAATCTTTCAAGGTGCCTCTCTTATTGTTTTGCTTACTACCCACAAGGAAACTTAGAAAGTATTTCATACGTCAAATGATTGTAGCAGTTTTAATAACTACCAAGATTTTCAGTGTGCTTTGTCATTTACAATAATTTTACATATATGACTTGACTCAGACTGTACACAAATAGGTAACTCAAGAATAGTATTACCTTGATTTTCTTTGGCTAAATCTCAGGTATAAAAGGGTTAAGGGACCTGTTTAAGATCATATAGATAAATACTAATATCCAAGTTGGTCTACACCTTGGACTTTAATGGCCTTTCAACACTGCTGCATTGTTTTCTAAGTTGTGGTGAGTGGGTAATATTATTGAGGTTGGAAAAATAGGTTCCAGAGAAAATAACACTGATGAATTGTTAACAAGAGGCCAATAGGAGTATGAAGCAAATAACACAGACTGGCTACGATGCTATAATAAATAAAAGGTACCACAAGTGTGAGCCATCATCTCAGCTAATGAAACAAAGAGGAAAGGAATCCCGGTAACATACATTTGGCAGTGTGTGGTGACCCATGCCTGTGATCTCAGCACTCAGGAGGGAAAATTGATATGATTAAAAATTTAAAGGCAGCTATGGCTACATAAATGAGATACTGACTCAAAATCTAACACACACACACACACACACACACACACACACACACACACACACACGTCAGTTAAGGTGTAAAGGTTAATAGCTATTTTGTCCATTTGATATTATCTTCTAATCCCTGGGTACACATTAGATCAAGATTCAAAAAGCTTAACCAGACAGAAACTTTATCTGACAAGGGAAGTCCACATAAAGGTAGAGGTATACATAAAATCTTTATTTAGATAAGGAACTTATTTGTCACCCAAATTCTCTTCACCCTTTCTTGCCATTCCTCTTTGAGACCAAGCTGCAAGAAGATGCTCCATCCATAATATCTGTGTTTATGAGCATCATAAAGAAGGAAAAGTGAAAATTATTTGCTTTCTTTAGAAGAGACTTCTATAAGGCCATGTATGACCTGTGGATTATATTTGTTGGCAGATCTTTTTCTTATTGCTATAGCTGCAAGGGAAGCAGACCCAAGTCGGGACTCTTATTACCAGAAGGAGAGACCCAAAGGAAAGGAACAAATAGTTCTTGTCACACTTTCCTCTAACAAGAATGGAACAACCTAGGAGTGTGTTTAAAGAAGGGGACAAATTGTACTGTATTTTCCTACCTGTACCAGGCTTTTTTACATGTTGTACTACACACCTTGAGATAATTTTATTTAATACATATCACAAAATGTAAAAACTCATAAAAGCAAAAAAAAAATCGCCTTTTTTTTTTAACAAGTGTAGTGTGAGAGCCCATTTTTCTTTCTGTTATGTTTCTTTCTCTAGTTTTTATAATTAAAAAAAATGGCCACAAAAAGAAAACAATTAAGTTTATTGTTTGGAAAAATCCAGGGTTTAGAAAAAATGCATTTATTCACATGTTTATTTATTTAACACACATTAATTGTAGCTGTATGCCAGGACTTCATTCTTCAAATTGCAGTTTTTAGTTTGGGCTTTTAAGGGTAGCCAAACTATCAATCAGTTTTTGATGCAGAGAGGTTTACAGGTCATCTCATCTTCACAGTTTTAAGGAAAAAGAGAAGACAAAGTCAGGTAAAATAAAGTGGCCATCTTTGTGATTCTGAGGGAGGTGATGGAGCTCTCCTCAGACTAGAATAGAAACCTTGTGTCCAAGACTGTGTGGTATTGGAGCATCTGTTAGAGATGGGATAATGTAATCCTACATCCCGTAGATACTGAAGCAAAATCAGAAAAGTATTTGTTCCAGGAGGCCCCTGTGCTCTTGGGCCCTTCCATGATGACTACTTCTCTGATGCCTAGAGTGTAAGGACATGGTTGGAATAAATAATAGTGCCCTGTGTCTGCAGTGGTATCGAATCTCTCTATGCTGGGACTTTCAGTATTGCAGCAATGGTTAGAAAGAGAATTTCAAATGGAGGAAGACCAAAGCAGGAATGATCTCCTTGTCTTGATTCTCTTTAGCATATTGCTGGAAAGTTACATCACCTATTTAGAAGCTCATCCGTACTTACCCTGTTTCTTCCTCTCTCTGCTTGGTTCTGTTTTTAAACACTTCTGTACAAAGGTTCTATTTTACTATAGTTACCACGTGTTTGACTTTCACAGAGCTTCAAGATCTTCTGTGTATATCCAGGGTGCTAGGCATCCTGTGACTGTAGAAACTGTCTCTGGAGTTGGCAGTTTACCAAACCAGCTTTCTACCAAAGAAGGCAAGCAAGGGCACAGGTGACAAGTGCAGCAGTGGAGGGAGCAGCAGCAACAGCTGTTAGAAGTGGCAGAAGTGGCCGTCAGGAGCACGGGAATTCAATCTGTGTATTTACACTAATGGCACATTAGCAGGCCATGCCAAGTATAGAATCCCCCTCTTTTCAATATTCAGTGGAGATCTGATTCACAAGATGCCATGACTCCCGTCTAATTTATACATTTTAAGATGTCCACTTCTGTTTCAGTGTTTCTATTTATATGAGTCTGTTATTTGTGCTCTGGCATGGACCAGTCTGTGGCATTAAAAACAGCTAAGGAGGAGTAGAAAGAAGAGAGGAGGAGGAGAAGAAGAAAAAAAGGACAGAACAGGAAAACTATCACAATATAACTATTTTGATTTGATGCATTGTTTTCCAATCAGGTAATTTTCTTTTTCTTAAAACTGTTGATAAATACAGCCCTTCCTCCACAGCTGGAGTCACGTGGGGAAGATAGAGGGCGCATATAAATAGACAACTGCAACTTTGAATTTGGTATGCAAAAGAAGTGCTCCTGAGTTCTCTCCTCACTTCTCATCTGTGTCTCTGTTTGATTTTCCCGTTTGCCGGCTTCCTGCCTCCAGGGCAAGTGCGGAAAGATGGAGAGACCATGGCAATGCCAAGTAGCAAGAGTCTGAGTTTAACGAGGTTGGAAAATTTGAATTTATGACAGGTGACATCAGCTTATGAAATCTGTGTTTGTTATTTTCAAATCACACTCATCGAGAAATATATTGGCATCACAAGTCATTGAAAGCAAAGTATGTTTGATCCATTTTAAATAGGAAAAGAATGCAATCCCAGGCATGTCTGTAAACATGCCTTCAAATTGGTAAAATGGCTTGAGCCTATGCTTCTGGAGATGAGAGACTGGAATGTTGTTCCTGCCTTAATCTTAGATCAGTAATAGAATAAAGCAGGTGAGTAAGCTTTTGAAATTTCCCTTTAATTTTAGTTTAATATCGTCAAAGAAAGGGCAAAGATGGTTTTAAAAATCTGACATGAGGATGCCAGCTACTATTCCCTCACCCCTAGTGATTCTAGTGATTTCCAAGTCAGGTACAGCGTTCCTCAGGTCCTATTCCACAGGAAGAGCTGGGATTACCACCCTCCACCCCCATTCAGTTCACCCGTCTGAAGCTTCATAACTTCTTTGCTTAATGTGTGTCTTTTAATTTAGAGGGAAATGTTTACATATAATTCATATTCATATTTAATCACTCTCAAACTTCCTAACTTTTCTGTTTCTTCTCCTGACTTTCATCACAGCATAGATTCAGGAGGCAAAAACATTGAGGAAACAGTGTTACCCAACCGAAAGAAAAACTAATGGTAACTATGTTCTCATATTACCAGAGGTTAGCAGGGAGCTACTTTAATATGACAGCTAATATAACTCATTGATGCGATTACTCAAAGAGAAAAACGCTGTCAGAGTCTAGTTACATCCCAGTGGTTACAATTAGATAGGCCAGCTGGATGGGGTCCAGAGAGACAAGCTGGGAAACCTGCAGTTGGATCAGCAGGGACATGGCTGGGGCAAGGTGGACTTCATGAATCAAGCAAATAGAGAAAGGTGCCCTAATTAATTATAGGCTTTTTAATTCAGAGGTTCTTAAATAAAGCCTGGATAAAAAGGAGTAGCTTTGGGGTCTATTTGCCAACTCTAAGCCAAATGTTTTGAATAAGCAGTTTCCTTTAATGGCTGATGATGATTGACTATTAAAGTCATCTTAAGTTGACTTTAAAAATAACAAAATGGAAAGTTAAGGCCCCTTTAGAAAAGCAAGTTACTATTTTTTTTTTTTTTTGAGCGTGTCTGTGGCTATAGAATTACCCTGGATCTGCTGGTAACATGATGTGGTCAGCGGTACAAACAACAGTAGGGAGAAAAGAAGTCTTAAATTGTCCTTCTTGGAATCCTGATACACATGAGAGAACTCCATCAGACAGGAATTACCCAGTAAATAGGCATATCAGAAAGCTGCAGCACAGGGAGTTTATTGAAAGGACTATTTAAAGCAGTCAAGTCAGGAAGCTAAGAATCCCAGGACCAGCAACAATAGACATTTGTACCCGACCTCAGTCATTGATAGTTCTGGAATTAAAACTGGTCCTTCTATGGGAGCAGAGCCATAGACGCTCCATAGAGAGTGAGTGTACATTTATGTGCATACATGCATGTGTGTATATGTGTGTGTTATGCATGTGTTTATGTGTATGCATATGTGTGTATAGGTATATGTGTGTATATACCTATGTGAGTATGAATGAGTGTATGTAAGGGTGCATGTAGTGTGTGTATGTATGTATACACATGCAGGAGGTAGGAGCCAAGCTTCTTCCTCATGCTCTCTGATAAGCAACAAGATAAGGGCAGGACCACAGGGGTTAGCTCCCAAGATGCAGAGCAGGGCACAGAGTGGATTAAGAAAACTGGGTCTGGTAAGGGAGAACTACCATTTCAGAGGCTGTGGGAAAGAAATGATTTCTTAGAGGTGTGTGTGTGTGTGTGTGTATTAGGACCAAGAGTAGAATATAACCCCTTTGGTTCTTACTCACTGAGTATCTTTCTATAAGCCACTCTATCTACTGCTACTGTTGACTGGCCTTTTAAGTGAATTGAAAAGAATATCAGAGACTTGACTTTAGATGTAGGCAATGTGAGGAGGAGATCCCCTGTCCAACAACAAATATTTGAACCTCAGGTCTGAGAGGACAGAGAGAGGGAGAGATATGCAAACTTCAGGCTCTGCATCAGACACAGGAACTTCAGTGTAAATCTATGCATTAATGAACTTGCTTTTACAAAATACATATCTAAAGACTAAGATTTCCAAATGAGCACCATACCCTTGTCAGTGGGATGCCATGGGAATATTTCTCCTTGTTCTGACATTTCATAAGTCACTTTTGAATTTCCTCTTTATAAATAATCTTTAGAACTAATCTATGTGTCACAGGAGAAACCCAGTACCCAGGAGGTTACGTGCCCACTACATTGCTTATTGTTATCACTATTGTTGATTTTCTAGCAAACTTCAATATTGTTATCAAACTTGATACAAAATTTTACAGAGCCTAAAAACCAAAACCACTTCTAGTATGCAGTTATTCCTTACACTTGAGATGGGTCCAAACTATAACTGCAAGTTCCAAAGTGTATTAATTAGGGCTCTCCAGCAAAAGAGAGTCAAGAGTGCCTGCATCCTATACATCTGAAACATAAAGAGTATGATGTGAACTGAAGTTTCCAGGAAAAAGAAAAGCTGTCCCTATATTAAAGATTCTACAAGGCCAAATGTCTGAACCTCCTAATTACAGCGAGTTACAATGTTCTAGACCAGAGTAAGTGTGTCTTTATTGACTCTTAGTTCCTTCAAAAGTCATTCTTGCCCAGCTTACTGTCTGACTTCACATTCTTATGACTATTAGAGCTCATCAAATGTGTTCTCAGCTGACCCCCAAATCCACCAATCCAAAAGCTAAGTAAGTCATCACAGAGTTTTCCTCATGTTGTTGTAACCTGCCTACTGATGGCGTTTTACAGTGAGCTTGATAAATTCTTAACATACAAATGTCTTTGCTTTTTAACTAATAAAAGTTCACATAATAACTTCCACAGTGAAACGTTTTTCAGGGCAACTGAAGTCTATATTCCTGAGTATAATGGTTAATATTGTCAGCTTGACAAAATGGAGAATCACTAGAGAGGCTAGCACCTGTGCTTAATCTAAATTAACTGTAGGAAAGCCCACCTTAGACATAGATAGCACCACTCCTTGGGCCAGGGTCCCAGGCTCCTGAAGGAGGAGAAAGTAGTACCCTAAACACTATCATTTGTTGCTTTCTGCTTTCTGAATATAAACACAGAGTGGCCAGCGGCCTCGGCTTTGGCTGCCTTGGGTTCCTGAATGATCCAATCCTCAAACTGTGATGACGAAAAAGCCTTCCTTCCTCAAGCTGGTTTATCACAACAACAAGAAAGGTAGTTAATACACCAAGCCCGGGTCGCTCTTTTGCCTCAAAAAGAAGCTATGTCTTAACATTACCAGAGAAATCTGGGTCCCTTTCGCGGGTTCTTAGTCTCAATAACAAAAGAATTAAACATGGCTTCAGAAGGAAACTCAAGAACCATTTTGTTATAGTTTGAGAGGAAAAACCAGTCCAGAAAGCTGTAACTGACAGCAGCTGCTGGAGGGAAGGGGGTTCGAGAGAAGCATGAGGGTCAGAAACAGTGAACAAGCCTTCAGGGAAAGCATATGTAGGATTTTGGCCAGTCTCCAAAGAAGAAATAGAAATGGAGAAAAGCAAAAGATACAACTTTAAAGACAGACTCAGAGAAGCAGGTGGACTTACCAAAGATGCTCTCTGTGAATGCATGCAGGTCTGGGAGCTTCGAAGAGAATAAGTATCCTATCTCACTGGGGGTGGGGGATACATTTTCCTCCTCTTTCCTTAAGCAGATTTTCAAGTGAATCAGTTTTCCTAGGGATGGGGGGGAAGTGTCTTGGCCAGATTACTGATAGGCCTACCTGGATTAACTCTTAAGGGAAGAGTCAATATTAGTTTAAGTCTCTGGAGCAGATCAGAATATCATGTCTCTAAGCAGGGCAGGCAACTCTCTTCTTTTGATCAGAAGAAATAGTTCTACCTTACTGAGCATCAACAAAGCCCTGGTATTGTCATCTTTCATATAATATTTTAAATGCTAAAGAAGGGCAAATATGAAGCTCCCTTTACTTTTGTTACAAGGGAAATAGACATGGAATCCAAAGCTGATCATGAGGAAGACAGAATATATCTCCAATGACCTCCAAGTCCACTAATTCTTGTCTATCTATCTAACATTACCTTTCAGCTATAAGCTATATTTTGGGGCTGTGTATCTATCTATCTATCTATCTATCTATCTATCTATCTATCTATCTATCTGTCTGTCTGTCTATCTATCTATCTAGTTTACACACACACACACACACACACACACACACACACACACACACACGCACAGAGAGAGAGAGACAGAGAGAGAGAGAGAGAGAGAGAGACAGAGACAGAGACAGAGACAGAGACAGAGAGAGATCTTGATGTGCTGACTTAAGTTTGGACCTTGTTCCAAGGCTGGAGACCAGGCAAACTAACGGAGCAGATGGCCAGCCTTCAGGGAAGGAGAAAACAGGGTGAGGGATCCAAACTAAAGAAACAAATCCTTCTTTTCTCCACATTTTTGTTCTGTTCAGAGTCTCAGCAGAGAGGGGTGACCTGCTTCAGTGAGTCCTCTGATTAAAATGTTAGACTTAGCTGGAAACATCTTCCCAGAGACACTGAGAAAAATATGTAATTTGGCCACCTCATGGCCCAGTCAAACTGACACGTAGAACAAACTATCACATTACAAAATGGAGCTTCAAAAGTTTTGGAACAGTGATGGCCTAGTGGGAATAATTAAATGGTTGTCTCTCAAGCCTCAAGGTTGGGACAAGAAAGGTCATTTGCTTATGGACAACCTGTGGAGTTTGTAAAAATATGTCTTTAAATGTTAGATGATATATGAATTGATAAAATATACCTGAGATGAATGAAACTGTGAAATATGTATTTCATATAGAAAAAATGAGGATATGAATTGTTTAGAAGTAATATTATATATTGTATCACTTATCCCAAATCTCAAAAACATTGTTTTATATGGATATTTGATAAATGTCATGAAACAAGGCAGAACACAGAAATAATGTGACTCCATAGACCCTAGTAATCATTTACATAATACATGCATACTACTAGGACTTTATTCAAACCTATAGACATAGCTTTGTTGTTCAGTTGAGTCAAATAAATGCAGCATTTATGTTGCTCTGAATGTTTTTCTTTTTCCATACAAACCAAAAGAATAAGCATGGCTGGAGGCTATGTGTGTGTGTGTGTGTGTGTGTGTGAAGGAGGTTCCTGCACATTGAGAACATATTAGGGGAAAAAAAGGTTTTAGAAGAAAAAACAAATGAAAAAATTATGATGGAGATTGGTTAGTTAAAGTTGGGCACAGGACTTATACCTTGTAAGCTTGGTTCCAGGAAACCCAATAAATTCAGTAGTATTTATGAGCAAGTGGGCTTTCATTGTTTTTACATGCTGACTCCATCAACATCAGGGTAATCTCTTTTCTGGAGTAACTACTCCTGCCATGTGCCTAAAAGTTTAGAATGGTAGAAAATTGGTGATGGGGTGTAGGGAACACAACAGGAAAACGGGAAATGGATTTAAAAGTTACTTAAAAGATACTTGTTGCTTTCTTAAATGTGACCATATTTTCTTGTTTGAAGAGAAGGTAAGAGGTCCACGTTGCAGTTTTATCACATGTCTCCAGAAAGTTTTACACTTCATTAAATTGCTTAGGATTATTCTACCAATCTTTCCAAGATATAACTCAAAAACATGGCCATTGGTTTTATTGTTCTTATTTCTGAAGTAAAAGGGAAGGGAAAGAGAAAAAGAAAAAGCTCAGAAGGCTTGAATTATTTTTTAATCTACAAACAAATGTTGCTGCTTTTAAAGATTCTTGCTTATTTATTATAAAACCCTGTACATGAAACAACAATAAAATAAAAACAGTTCATGAATTTGAGAAAGAGCAAGGGAGGGTGTGTGGGAAGGTTTGGAGGGAGAAAGGGGAAGGGGGAAACAATGTAACTATGACCTCAAAAATTCAATTTTAAAAAATTCTATGTAGCTTTACTTCCTAACACAAAGACTGGACCTCTTTACATAGCTGAACCCTCCCCCTACCAGATTAAGGCAAATCAACTTGGCATTTACAATGTGAATATTGGGGAAAAAACAATTAAAAGCATTAATTTAGCTTCATCCTCTGCAGAGATATCTGTAACTTGCCTTGGTTCCTCCTTCAGTGCTTCCCACTCAAGCATCTACTGGAGCCTGAGGTTTGGACCAAGTGTGGGAAGAAGACATTGGATTGTAATAAAGGTAAGTGTAGCTCATGTCTCCCTGAGGACAAGTAGAAAGGGATGCACATGTTTAATAATTAATTTTCAGATGATAACTTCTACACAGATAGTGACACTGGGCAGGAAGCACAGATGCTCTGGTTGAACAGATGAAGTGGACCACAGCAGTGGCTGCATCACAGAAGCAGAAGAATGGTTTTGTATCATCTGTCATCTGAGTCTCACCCTCTCACCTCCATTCAGCAACCAGGTGGTCTTGAGCACAAAATCTCCAGGAGACTGATATCTTCATCAATATATTTTAGAATATTGTTTTCAGGCTCAAATAAGAGAGTGCATAAGAATTTCCCACGAACATGCAGGAGAAAAACATCTTCTAAAAAGATGGAAGGAAGGATTCCTTGGGGCTTCCGGTTTTAGAGAGTTCTTGATCACTTGGTCCATTGCTATAGACCTGTGGTGAGACAGGACAACATCATGTGGACAGCCCATGTTTGGGATGAGCCTGCTTACCTCATAATATCTAGAAAGTAGAAAGAGGAGAGAGAGAGAGACAGACAGAGACAGAGAGAGAAGAATCTCCTCTTCAAGGGCATGCTCTAAAGAACTTTCCATTAGGCTCCACCCTCCCCCCAAAAATAGGTTCAGCTACCTCCCAAGAACCTCCCCCCGACTGCTGATGTCGACTTTAGCCATCAGCCTCTGAGGACACTAAAAACTTCCAACAGAAACTATTAATTTCTGGCAGACAAGCTGGGTAGCTATTATATTTTCCTCTGCCACACCTGCTCAGAGCCTTGTGGGGGTTGGTTATCTGTAGTTTGGGGCCAGTTTGAGTGAATGATGTTAGCTTCAAACATCTAGTAGAGGCAAAACCACATTCTGAGCCTCCTTTGAGCACCTAGGTGCGAGTGAGCATTCCTAGGATCTAGTCATGGAATGACACTATCCCATGTCTTCTTAGGGAAGGTTGGAAGAACATAGAGGTGGTGGAATATAAAAGGAAAGTGGCCACAAATGAGGGAACATGGTCATTCAAGTGTCCTCTGACTTAGGATGAAGGCGTGAGGGAGGGAGGCCTGGCCTTTCTTTTGCTTGGTTGGTTGGGAGTTTTGTTTTGTTTTGATCTATGACAAGGTTCCTTGTGTTCCAGAAATAGCTTAGAACTCCATATGCAGCTGCTGCTGATGGTGAGCTTCTGGTCTGCTCTCTTCCTCCCCACAGTTGTACAGTACCACACTTAGTTTATATTGAGCTCTGAGCTTCAAACCCAGGCCTTCATGCACTCTAGGCAAGTGCTCTACTGGCTGAGCTACATCCTTAGTCTGAGGTCCTACCTTCTCAGTCTTTTTAGAGGAAAAAAAATGTTCTGAGATGGGGGTAGAAGTTGAAAGCCATCCTGGGGACTTTCTCATGTGAGTGGTTTGATTCTATCTCTCACAGTTTGGTTTGTGCCATATGTCACAAGTTTTTCATCATTAGACCCTGACTTTCCTGGGATGGCAGTGTTTTACAATGTACAAGAAGCTCGAATCATTCATCTATACCAGCTTATTTTACATTCAAGAGAGAATTTGATGAAGTATCAGCAAATCATCAAGGATGATTTAAGGCCACTTAGGACTTGTGTCACCTCGATGGGTGGGACACAAGCCACTGACTATTTCACAACAGCTGGCATGCCTAAGCCTCAACTTTGCTGTTTGCAAAGTGCTATGGAAATAAATCCTGCCTTAGGAAGTTGTAAGGATGAAGTGACTGAAATGTACTATAGCGTATTGCTCACTAGGCATTCAGTCTCTCAGAACAGCACTGCTGAGCTAGTTCCCTGTACGCAGGATTGCTTCAGAGCTGAGAAGACCTTGCATGTGGGTCTCTAACCTCTGGGTAGACCCAAGAAGATGGAGCAGAGCATCCAAAATAGCCTTGATTTTATTTCAACATCCAGAAACAACAGGCAACTTTCTATCTTGTGTGGAGAAATGCTCATTGACTTCACATTTACAAAAGCAGAATTCTTGTACCTACTCAGTCTCCCTCTCTTTTACCCCTATGCTGGATATTACTGTGATCTCTTTGTCATTAAATCATTGGAGAGCTTGCTACATGAGTGCTGAGGAGGAAATGGATTATAGCTTAGAGGACAGCCTTGGTATTTCCAACAGGAGCTTTCTGAATGAGCACATTGTTTGTTATTATTTCTCTGGAAAGATCACACATTATAATCACCATTTACAGTAGACTGTGTAAAATGGTCTTCGTTTGTTTTCTACAATAGATACTGTGTCATTTAATTAATTTAGACTACAGCAGAGCAATCAACATTCAGTAACAACATTCCCTTAGGGGATATAAATGAAAAATTTCCAAACCCTACACAGCAGTTAGAGCAAAATAAGCAATGAGAATATGAACATCCGGGCTTCTAGTTGTAAGCAGTAGAATTCGGCCTGATTTCACCAAAAGACGCTTATAGATGGATATTGGGTAATTTGAGGATCTGTGGGAGGGCTGGAAAAGCACTTGAGACTTCACACTTAGGTCTATACCAAGATTTGATGCCCTTTCTACAAGAGAAGCTGGAAAAGCAAGGACATAGCAGCTTCTAATTGTTGGAGTGACCCGGGAACTTCCCACATGTATAAAGTGCAACTCAGAAACAATAAGACAAGCCCCCAAATGTCAGCTTAAGCCAACATTACCAGGAATAGGACCTCCCAAGCCCTGTCCCTCAATCTCACCTACAGAAGTATGCCAGGCCCATCCCCGAGCTGGACAGGTAACCCTGAAGCCTAGGCCTCCATGGAAAATGGGTGAATCCCCACTGGCAAGTATGAATGCAGGAAGATATTTTAACCTTGACCATCCTATGTCATCAAATTACGCTGAGCGGGCCCTGCTGCTCTGGCAAGAAATTCTCCATCTCAAGCTCTTCTTCAATCTGCTTTAAATTGGAAAAAAAAAAAATCCTGTTTGATGTTTTGTCTTGTTTGGTAAGAACAGCTAGTTCCTTTTAATGGGCTCAGTAGACTAATGACTTAGGTTTGTAACCTCAGTTTGAAGTAAACCTAAGAAAATGTCATTCTCTCTGGGATGTTTGTTTGACCATTAGTGTGTCAACCCACAACTGATAGGGTCCAAGAGATGAGAAAAACTAAATCCAGAACAAAGAGAAATCCTAGCAGTAAGTGAAGGACCAGGTATCTTACCAGGCATCTATGCAGCTCAAATCCAAAGTTCCAAGACAGGACAATCAATTATCCTTCAAAACCTCATTCCATCCACATACCGTTTTCCCTACTGCTGCATGCATGCTTGGGTTTGTATGATTTTCTTTTTTATTAAGGTAGTTTGATCGGCTAAAGTTTTAATTTTAATTCCCAGGCTTATTTTTTTTAAAGGCAGTTTAACAATCCATGTTGTTAAGGGTGTTTATAGAAAATGAGGCAAAGAAGCCAAGATAGCCAGGAGTAATGAAAAATTGCAGCTTAGCCTTCTTGTCCCTGTAGGATTATTCTATATATTATGGAAATTTCGGCAGACCTTAGGCCATGAGTATTGAACAGCTCTCACCTTCCACAGCCTCTCAGTGACCTACAGCACAATATAGAGTGTTTTGAACATAAAAGAATCATTGACAGCCTCTCTATTACTCTAAGAAATTGTTTACCCATGTGATAAAGAAGCCTCTGAAACTTCCTTAATTAAAAGTATGTTCATCGATGACCCATCTTCCTGGTAGAGACAGAAATCTACCAGGCCTACTTCTTCCTAGCAATTACATCACCTCCTTGGGTTTTTTTGTCTATGAGCCTGTCGGGTATCAGGAGGATGACTTACCCCTTGGTATAGGCTCGGTGGTTAAAGAACAGGCTGCCCAGGGGCTTGGATATCTCTGGATGGTTGTTACCTTTGCAATAAATAATTTGTATTACCCAATGTGTTTAGCTAAAGATATGTCTGTCTGATTTGACTGTTTCTACTTTTTTTCTTCCCCCAGCCCCATCCCCTACATAAAGGCTAAAATCACAAAACATAAACTTTAGTCTTCTCTTTTCCGATGCTGTCTTGACACCTGGGTCCCTGTGCTCAGGGTATTCACAATCAGGTAATATTAGCATATCCACTATGGAAAAGGGGCCTTGCCAAGGTCAAAGGAACCCTGCTGAGTTATGACTGTGGTTCTCGGAGTAATGATCACTTTGCATAAATGTGTAGATTTTCTGCAAGAGTTAGTTCTGTGCAGACCTTTAAGATCATTAGGAATTTCCAAGGCTGCTTTAATTAAAAGATAATTTAAAAACAAAAGAAAGGGTCTGTGAGGTGACTTAGTGGCTACAGGCTCCTGCTGTTGAGACTGCTGACCTGAGCTAAGAAGAGTCAAGGCCTTCCCATTGTTCTCTAGCCTCTATGTAGACTTCATGGCACACACACACTCATACATGCAGACACTCTCACACATATATACACTCACACACACACACTCATACACACATACATTCACACACTCACACATGCACATACTCTCACACACACATACACTCACACACACACTCACACATGCATACATTCACACACAGATGCACACACATACATATACTCACACACACATACACTCACACTCACATACACTCACACATTCACACACTCTTACACATACACTCACACTCACACATGCACACACACACATACATACACTCACACACATACATTCTCACATACACACATTCACACATTCTCTCACATACACATACTCTCACACTCGCATGCATGCACACATGCACAGGCACACACAACTAATTAAATAATTAATGTAATAAAAATTGGGGAAAAAATTAAGGAAAGAATGCAGCAATGCACAGACCAGCACTAGTTTTGTGGCTACTCAAGCCAACCTTGATGTTTGCTTTTTAGAAAGGCATTTAAAATTCAGCAAACTGTAATTGTATGCATACTTTTGCTTTCAAGGGGAGATTTCTTTACAGAGAGATAACATAACAGTGATGGCATTATTGCATAATTTAACGACCATAAAGTTAGTCAACTGGGGTTTCTTTTAATTATTTATAATAATACATCTTTAAAAAATCTTAACAAAGGTTTATTTTTTTAATAACTGAATGGTGCTTTTATACAAGACAAAGTTGAAAAAGAACCACTCATGCAGCTATCGGATCCCTGCCAGGAATTTTGGCTTCTTCTGTTCATCAGTCACTGAACATTGCAGGAAATAACCTCTATGCTAGACCATGGTGGGTCAGAGCAAGTATCAGGAGTGCAAAGGTTAGACCCTACACTTCACAGAGTCTGAATGGGGGTCCTAAGGCTGCCATAATAAAGCACTATCACCAGGCAACTAGAAACAACAGGAACTTACTTACTCTCAGAAGGTTCTAGAGAGTGGAAATCCTTCCCCCAGGAAAGCTAACCAGCAGCTGGAATCAATCCTGGGCATTCTCTGGCTCCAATCCCTGCCTCTGCCATCATGTGGCGATCTTTGCTTCTGGTTGTCTGAATCCATGACCCATCCTAACCTTCACCTTAATTTGATTTATGTGCAAAAAATCCTCTTTCCAATTAATGTTCTATCTAGAGGTGCATCTAGTGGGGATGTCAACAGATTTTGGAAGAGGCACAATTGAACACACAATGCTCCCCAACATGACTCTTGGCAGGTGAGGAAATCTTACTTAAAAGAGGCTGAAAGTAGACTACCTGTATCCAGGGAACAGAAGGGAGGATTGAGATCACCTTCCCTTCTCCAACTTTTGACTCCACCTATACATTAGAGTAGACTGTCACCCTGGGGAAATAGGTCAGCAGACACTTCCTGAGGCCATCAGAGCAGATATGGAAGTGGGAGTGTCAATCAGAGGGCCCTGCTATAACACAGCTTCCACTCACAAAATCCAGCTGTATGAGGAAAGAACACAAAAATTTGAATATCCCTTAGAGCCACACATATTTATTTTTGGTCTGAGATTATTTTCCTTTCCTTTCTCCTCAATTCTTTGGCTTTTTGAGACAGTCTTGCTATGTGTAGCTCTTGGCTAGTCTAGAATATGTTAAGTAGACAAGACTGGTACCAAACCTGTGGCAATCCTCTTGTCTACACCTTACCAGTGATGGTATTACAGACAAGGACCACCATGCCCAGCTTGTTTTCATCCCAGGAAGTGGCTGGAGAAGGAACCACACCACAGAACAGGTAGGCAGTGGGATGTAGGAGAGAATGAAGTCACTTGTCATTATTCAATGTGCTGGGCTTACTCCACACAATAATTAAGACAGAAATGGTACCTACTGTATTTGGGCAAAGAAAGTTTAATGTAGCCTGAATTTAAAAGTAAATTATTCAGGAAGCTAAGATGCTTCTATTCCTGATAGTTCCAAAGACCAACTCAATCTAAATGGTAAGGTGCAATTGCATTTACTCAATCAATGACCTATCGTCTAACTAGAGAGAGAGATATCCACAAATAACACCCAAATATGCCTCTATAAGTCAATCAATTTCTTTGCTTTGCTTACTGGTATAGCCTACAGCAGTCCAAAGCTCATGATGTTAAAAGACTCTCTTGGGGCTTGAAAGACAGTCCAAGGGTTAAGAGTATTGTTTTCTCTCCCAGAGGACCTGGGCTCAATTCCCAGCACCCACATGGCAGCTCACAACTGTCTGAAACTCCAGAGGAGCCAATACCCTCACAGAGAGATAAATAAAAATGAGTAAATCATTAAAAAATAAAATAATAAAAAACAAACCTCTTGCATCTCTTCTTATTTTAACAATGTCTGGCTCATGACTTCCTTAATTCTCAAACAACTACTAACTTGATTTTGTCTATAAGAATTTTGAGATATAAATGCATCTACATACATCTACTCCTCCGAGGCTCCCTTAATTCCAGGGCTCTAGAGAATATTAGAAAAAATTCCTGAGATGATGGAGACAGGTGTGAAAGTTATCTGTAGTTTGAGAACCACAACCAGATGTTGGAGAGTTTGGGTTGTTGTTACCCTGAGTTTTAAGCTTGAGTTTGGACTTGACTGAACCCCAGAAGATGACAGCTCTGAGGACTCACATTAGAGCTGAGGAGTTCCATGTGTCTTGTCTCAGTGGGCATCCCTCTCTTCCTGTGTCAGACATGAGAAAATCCTTTGTGGCAATTTAATGACGATCAGCCAGTTACACCAGAGGCCAAGATATGGCTAAGGAGGCAGAACAAGGGGCAATGTCAACCTCAGTCATCGAAAAGGGGCTGGGACAGGATTGGATGACTCATCCTAAAGTCACACCAACAATTTGAAGTACAAAAGTCATCCTAGGAGAGGGAGGGTTTCTACACTAGAACAGTAACATTCTCCAAGGAAGCATAAGAGTGTTATTTGATAGTTAACTCTTTTCAGCTGCACATAATAATATGGCTTAAGTTATGCTGAATTAAAACAAAACAGTATTAACACACTGACATTCTGACTTCATTTTCATTTTCCTACTAAAGTAACCAGGCTGGTTTAAGAGGCAGGTGGAACACAGACCAGCATGTGGACAGTAAGGTACAGGGGAGGACTGGGCTTCAGAAGCTAGCACAGCTGGCTTCAGCACAGAACCGAATCATCCCTTTGGAGATACTTTCACTGTCTACGAAAAGTTAAGTGAAAGCATTAAAGAGAAACTCATATTTCCACACTTCAAAATTAAGTATATTGTTTGATCAAAGGGTATAGGTTGTCATGTCTAACACATCTTATCAGTATGTGAATAGACATGACAGGCTGTCTGAGATGTCCCTAGTGTCATTGTGCCTTAGGGACACAAAAATAAATCTACCATCAGTACTCCTCCTAAAATAACACCATTGTGGTAAAATGATTTTATCCCTTCAAACATACTTTGTGTTGAGATTCTGAGCAACAGTGTGATAGCATTGGGAGATGAGGCTTCTGGAAGATAATTAGTTCATGAAGCTGGAGGTCTGATGAATGGGATTAGTGCCATTTATAAAAAGAACCAAGTGAGCTTTTTCATTCTTCTTCCACCATAAAGCACTCTTCAGCCACCAAATCTTTATTACCTTGATTGTGAATTTCCCAATTTCCAGAACGTAAGTAAATGTTTGCAGTTTGAGCACCATGACCACCACCTCCACCCCCCTACCCCTGCCAATCTGTGGTTTATGGTGTTCTGTCTACGGTCTATGGTCGCTACCTGAACTGAGTGAAACAGCCATGTATTTACTGATGCACTGGCAGTTGGTTCACAAATGGTGTCAACCACCAGATGCAAATTCTGTTGATGCAAAAGCAGAGGATCCCTTAGAATTCTCTGCTCTTAGGTTAGCCCTTTATACATTAACACTGTGAAAAATACTTCTATTTTGAATAGTCAAGTTAAACATTCTCAGTAATAGGTATCTGGTGTTTAGCAGGTGCCACCAGCTGTGCTCCAAGGGCTGTACCTATAATTCTTCAGTTGAACCTTACACCAACCCTATTTAGTGTTTTTTCCCCCATTCCACATATGAAGGAGCATTAGGAAAGTTGACCAGTTACACAGTTAATGAACAGCAACCCTGGAAGTCAGTTAGGAAGTATGAAAATGAAATTGAAAACCAGACCAATATCGGATGAGTACAGATGTTTGGTGTGATATGGAGGAAAGGAATTTGTGACTGTTTCCCATCATCTCTCTTTCCCTGTTCTTCAGAAATGTTCCACGTTACATGAACCATGTAGGTGGCCAGCTCAGCAGCAACCTTTCCTAGCAGAGGTCTTCTCTAGCTCTGACACATCATTTTCCCTGGATAGGCACTACAGCACAGAGGAAAGGAGGCTATCACACATGTTTAGAAAAATGCTTAGCAGCTCTCCCTGAAAGAGCAGAAATGATAAGGACACAACACTCACTTTGCTCTACGAAAGCATTTCTCAGCCAGAAAGTGGGACAGGCTGCAGCCTCATTGGAGGCCAAATGACCTTTCCACAGATTGCATATCAGATATTCTGTGTATCAGATATTTATAGTACAATTTATAACAATAGCAAAACTACAGTTAGGAAGCAGAAATAAAAACAAATTTATGGGTGGGGGTCATCACAACATGAGGAACTGTATTAAAGGGTCACAGTGTTCAGAAGATTGAGAACCACACCTTTAAAAAAGTTGTTGTCTTCATGGATTTCTTCATAATCATTGAGTGGTTTGCCTTTATTTTGACAAGGTAGAAGTAATTATATAATCTTGCATTAAAACATAAAGTACACTGCATATGCATCATAGGAAATCATACAAGAAACATTTGAACTTGAAGAAACATGAGAAATGTTTTGTCCAGTTTCCAGATTTTTTTCACTGAGGCCAGGTAGTGCACACAGTTTGATTCATTTGGAAACTCCGTTCTCTGAACTCCTAACCTGGAGCTTTTGGTCATATAAATATACCATATATGGATTGGCATGCTCATAGTACACAGACTCCTGCATACACACAAAAATAGTAGCATACACATACAAAGACATCCCAACTACTTGTGAGCAACATGCTTCTCTCTCTCTCTCTCTCTCTCTCTCTCTCTCTCTCTCTCTCTCTCTCTCTCTCCCCCTCTCCCTCCCCCCCTTTCTCCCATATGAACTCATATTTCCTGAGCAATACTTAGTGACAGATGGGGATACTTTGTCCTAAGTACATTTGTGTACTCATAAATGTCTTCAAAAATTAGAACACAATGCAAGGTCCCAGGAATTTGAATGGTGTCATTTCAGAAAGAGGAGAGACTGAGCACATGTCCAGTGTCCTTCTATGTGCTTCCTTGCAGAGGATTCTTGTCATTGGGACTGTTTAATGAAGTAAATAAATATTCTTGAAAAGATGTTAACATTTCCTTTCAAACAAGTTTGGCCCAAACTCATCTTGCTGTAGCTTTGCTTCCCCAAAAGTCTGGTTCACTTAAAAATAATTTTGTAGTGATTATTAAACACAAACAAATAGCATGTGTAACTTATAAATTCACATTTTCTCCCTCTTCAAGTAGACAAAGTGACTGAGAAATGTGGCTGTGATTTCCAGCCCACCAAGCTTGTCTTGCTATTTAAGCTCTGTAGGGTTTACCTGGTTTTCCTTCTGTTTCTCCCTTTTTTTTTTTTTTTTTTCCTCCTTGTAGATTTAGCTATAGAAAGGACCCAAAGGTACCTTCCCATTTTTAATTCTAAAATACAGAATAGACTAGACCTAAGCTTTTTGTTTGTATGTTTGGGTTTAATATAAGTGGTTTGTCTGACCCATGTGTTCCAACCTTCTTCATATGGGAGTGATATGTAATAGTTCATGTTGTACACTAAAGTCAAATCTAACTATTGATCTTTTTAAACACAAATACTACAATTAATTAGAGAAGGGACTGGACTAAAATATCTGACCTTTCTGGGTTCTCTAGAGCATCCTGAGGGGTAACTTCAGATAAAAAAAAACAAAGATTCTAAAAAGGATGTTTTCTAGGCAAAGATATTCTCAATAAAGGACTTTAATGGGGGCTGGACCTTCATTAGCAATGTCCAGTGACCAAGCCTTTCACCCTGGCCAACTCAGGATAAGTGTGGAATAGGTTCATGAGGAAATATTTATTTTGTGAAACCTACAAACACTCAAGTGGAGAAAGAAGCATAAGAGTAGGTTCCAGGAGCATGCTCAGACCAGAAAGTACTTATCACACAAACATGAGGACCTGAGTTAGATTCCAAGAACCCATGTAAAACAGGCAAGCATAGTAGCAAGCACTTGCCATCTCAGTGCTGAGAAAGAAGAAAAAGAGGAACCCTAGTAGTCACTGGCCAGCCAATGAAGCCTGATTAGCAAGCGCCACCCTCTCTTGAAGTAAACAAAATTTTTTAAAGGATCTACAGAGTCTGAGGATTGATAACAGGGACTGTCATCTGGCCTATCTGTGCATGCACATGCACACACACATACATCAGCCCCTTTTGCTTGGTTTCTTACTTCCTTCAGGACCTGTCTTCTCCAGTAACAGATATCTGAGCACAATGAGAAAATGGGAGAAGGAGGCCCTCTCACCAGAGAGCTTCACAAATATTCTAGTTATGGAAATTAGTAATATCCCAAGACTAACATGTCCTCTTGGGTGACTTGAGGGTGGCTATAGGGTCCCTTAAGTTCTACACGCATAAGGAACTGTAGGGGGATTGTATTCTGTTCCATTGTAAATAATTGTCCCTCCTACTGGTTTAATAAAAATGCTGATTGGCCAAAGGCAGACAGGAAGTGTAGGAAGGGCTACCAGACAAGAAAACTTTGGGAACATCTGAGAGCAGAGCAGAGACACTACAGGGATGTGACAGAGACAGGACAAGGAGACAGCAGCAGACACAGAGGAAAGAAGCAGAAATGCTGCTTTGAGAAAAGGTATTGAGCCGCATGGCTAAACAAGATGGGTTGGTTTAAGAGCAAGAGCTAGCTAGCAATATTCCTGGGCCCTAGGTCAATCATTGTAAAAGTAATACAAGCGTCTGTGTGATTATTTGGACTTAAGCATCAGTGAGGCTGAGAGTGAGCCCAAACCTCTGGGCTAGACTGGAAAGTCTGGGCCAGAAACTACTTGCAACAAGGAACCCATGTATGTGTTCACATGACACAGTGGCATCCAATGACTTTGCATTGGACTGATGGTCAATTCTGCTACTTCAGTAGGGCCCAGAAAACCCCTAGTGATGCACCTGTCTACTGTCTGCTTCTCCACAGCCCCCCCCCAATACTCCCCCATGGGATACAGTCCCACTGGCTTGCATTTACCATTGCTGGAATGTCATCAGGTTTTCCAATCCTAAGTTTATGGGCAGAACTATGGAATGTACTTGCCCAAACATCCCAGGGGAACATTTCCTGATATCCTAGCTCCAAACTATACTAGACTCATTTGTGAAATGGGAGTACTTCAGTAAAGTTACCATGAGGCCTAAGTGAGCAAATGCTTGAATGCCACTCCACTGAGTTCTCTGTCTCCTCTGTACTTTCTTGTCATTTGCAGTTCATGTCCCCTCCCATCACTAAGACCTTCCTCTGTCTATATTCAATGAAACCTTGTCATCCGTGTAACCATAGCACATACCAGTCCAGGCTCACTGTTCTCAGCACACAGTTCAGTAGACTCCTATGTTTTCAGTTTATAGCCCATCAGCCCTCAGTAGCATGAGAAGAGGTCTTTGTAGGCCTCCTTGTCTGCTGCATTACTGGTGCAAGGACATTCTGGCACATAATGGGTGCTCAATGTTTTTGAATGAATGTTCTAGATGTTTCACATAGCATTTTTATTAGCCTGAACTATTCAATAGAATAGTATTGCTCTATTTTAAAGATGATGGAAATGAACATAAGATGACCTTTTGTAGGGTCCTGCATGGCCTTTCTCTGCACTCTGAGACATAAGGCAATGCCTGTGGATTGCTGGTTGGTTGTACATTCTGTGTTTAACACCCAGTTCCAGTTAGTTTCTGATTTCCTACCTGTGTGGGTTAAAACAGGTGAGTGTAAGTTAGAACAGGTGAGCCTAAATTGTTTGCTACAAGTCAGCAATATTCCAGCCACCAGGGGAATCTCTACCTGTACTCTGCCCCAGGTATTTAAGACTGAGCCCGAGTCTCAGTAAATGGCATTCAGCATTGGGGTTCTCATTGCACGAATGACCCAGAAGCAGTCTTGTGTCTTTCATTCTCCAGGACCAGGCCCGACTTGTGAATGATACAGGTAGCACAGGTGTTACAGGCGCTACAACCTTTAAAAATAACTTATTTATTTGATTGTTCATTTTTAGGCCAGCATTAAACTAAGGGTTTATTAAAGATTATCTCTTTATTAATGAAGTAAATGTAGGAGGAATGGACCCAAAGAACATTTTGTGCTGGTTACTTCTCCTCAGGCTGGCATCTATCTGTAAGCAAAATTTTCTTATGATGAAGTCCAAGATTTCCTTTACAACAAAATGTCCTGAAATACATTCCTACCCATATATCACCTGTAACTGTGCTAGCTACTTCCACAGACACCTGTCTATAAATCTTTAAGATATACTTTTCCTAGCTCTTCGGAATCTGAGGTAGACTAGACAAGCCTACAAAGCAGTTTTGAGATGTCAGAGTCCTACTGCATTACTTGGCCTCTCTTCACATATCTTCTTTCTGGTCACCGCAAGGTGACAAGATGGCTACCATGCCTCCAGGAGCCACATGACCTTCTTCTAACCTCAAGCACAAGCTAATATTTTCAGTTGGGCATTTTATTTCTCAAGGAAGAAAAGAAAAATTGCTATTAAATGGATTGCCAAAATAATGACTACTTGCAGAATAACCTATCATTTCTCTTATTAATTTAATACAAAGATCAGATAAGCTAAGTAAAAATAAGAGAATTAATTTCAAGTCTCATTACCATATCCTGGCTCACACCTCTGGCAGAAGCCTTCTACTCCATCAAAGACCAAGTCAGAGCTCTGAACCCCAGGTAAGACCTCCCTGTCTCTACCTGTACCTGCCCAGCTTAACCCAACAGCCCTTTTCTCCTTGTCGCTGTGTCCTGGTCCATACAGTCTCCTATCCCATCAAAGGTCACGCCACCTCCCTGAGATCCAGGTAAGCCACACTCACCACTTTCCCCTGTCCAGTCCTCCTCGCCTGGTCACTGTACCTCTGGCCCGCACATCTGCTGAAGCCTCCTACTCAACTAGAGGCCAGACCAGCATCCTGAACCATAGAGGATCTCTGGCCAGATCAGAGGCCACACACATAACCAGAAACTTCAGCTCTAAACTTAGGCAGCATCTCCCTGCTGGACCAGAGACCATCCAGGTTATAAGAAGTCCAGCTCTCACCTGAGGTTAGACCCTATACTGCTCATTAGGCCACTACAGCCAAAAGACCAGAGAGGAAATAGAAACCAAGGAAGAAAACATCCATCCAACAAAGACAAATTCAGAAATCAGTGCCTATACCTATAATTACTCCAAATCCAGATACATAAACGTAAGTGTAAGAACAAAAACAACAGCCAGGACCAGAGCTCACCCATTCCACTACACCAAGCCCTGAATACTCCAACACAGCTGGAACACAAGAAAACAACCTGAAAACCAGCTTTATGAAGCTGAGGGTGGTCCTTAATAGGGGAAACAAATAGATTCCATAAAGAAATCGAATAAAAGACAATCAAAAAATTTGAGAAAATCAATAAATTCCTTAAAAAATGTAAAAAAAAAAGCCACAATAAAACAAACAGTTGAAAGAAACAAATAAAATTGTTCAAGGACTGAAAAATGGAAATAAAAGCAATAAAGGAAATACAAACTGAGGGAATTCTGAAAATGGAAAAATCCAGGTAAACAAACAGGAGCTACAGATATAAGCACCACCAACAGAACTCAAGAGATGGAAGAAAGAATCTTGGTCCCCTAAGAAGAGAAAATAGAGATTTCCTTAGCTAATTGGAAGCTAAGGGGTTGCAACCAAGAAGGGGTGGGAACAAAATACAAGAGGAGATGATTGAGTGAGAGGAGCAACAAGGAGAGAGAGAGAAAAAAAAGAGAGATGGCGATCTTAATAGAGGAAGCCAATGTGGGGTTGGAAAAAGACTGGGTGCTATGGAAACCTCCAAGAACTCACAGGATGTCCCTGGTAGGTCTCCAACCAATAGTGAAGATGTTGCCTAGACAGGACTTCACCTATATCAAATAATTAGCCACCCTAATTGTCATCACAGAACTTACATCCAGCAATGAATAGAGGTAGAGGCAGGGATACATGGCTGAGCACTGGGCTGAGTCCCTGGTCCAGCTGAGATCAGAGGAGGAGAAGCAAGGAAATAGGGACTATGAGGAAAATTCTCACAACGCTGGCTGCCTGGAGCTCTGGGGCACTCACTGAATCAAGAACAGCCACCTGGGAACCATCAGGAAAAGGAACTAGGCCCTCCAAGAATAGGCAGCTGTCCGCTGACATGGACAGAATGTAGAGCCTCAAAGGGAGGGATCAGACTGTGTTTCTATGCATGGACTGGCACTTTGGAGCCCATTCATTTCAGAGGAACACCTAACCCAGTACTGATATTAGGATGAGGAAATTGGACTTGCCTGGAGTGGATGCTGAGCTGATCCACCTTGTGACCTCTTGCCCTTTCTGAGGAGGGGCTGGGTCCTGGCTGAAGGCTGACCAGAAGGGGCCAGGAGGGGGAAGGGAGGCATAGCAAGAAGATACATGGATAAAAAAGGCTTTGTTTTATAAATAAAATAAAATAAAAAACAAGTATCTTGGTGTATCACAAGATGTCTCAGCTAGTACTCAAATAGTGAAGAAGGACTTCCCCTATAAGTAAATGAATGACCACCCTAAATGTCATTATAGAGCCTTCATCCAGCAACTGTGGAGATAGATGCAGAGATCCATAGCTAAGCTTCTGGTTAAGCTCCTGGTCCAGCTGAAGAGAGGGAAGAGAGAGCATGAGCAAAGGGATCAGGGTCATGAGGAGGAGAGCCACAGAGAAGGCTGACCTGAGCTATTGGGAGCTCACTGACTCTGAAATCACAGCTGAGAAACCTTTATGGAAAGGAACTAAATCCTCCAAATGTAGAGGACAGTTAGAATGGTGTAGGTAGTTTGTGGAGCCTTTTGCATTGGAACCAGAGTTTATTCCTGGTGTGTGAACTGGCTTCTCAGATCCCATTCCCTACAGAACAACACTTTTCTCAGCTTTATACTGGGAGAAGGGACTCAGATCTACCTCAACTGGATATGTCAGACTGAAATAAGTCACCTTGGGATTCCTTGCTCTTCCTGGGGAATGGATGGGGGGAGGAGGTAGGAGGAGGCTGAGAAAGAATAGGGAGGGAGGGGGAGCAGTGGAGTATTTGAGAAAAAAATTTTTAAATAAAAAAGTGTGCTACCATGCCCAGCTAATACATCTCTATCTTAAAAGCAACTCCATAAAGACATAAAAGGAGGCCATTGTCCTTTATTGCCTCTACTTTGGTGAAGGGGAGGTATTTGGAAGAGTGCTGATTCAATCTTCAAGGTAAGTGATTACAGTATGTTAACTATACCCAAATACACCCACAAAAACTTAAGCAAAAAATAATCTCACATCAGCAAAACTCAACAAGAAACACACACACACCAACTACAACAAAATAACAGCAATTAATAATCAATTGATTTTTTTCTCAATATCAATGGACTCCATTCCCTAATTTTTTTTTAAAAAAATGGACAGACTAATAATGGATGTTAAAACAGGATCCTTCTGCTGCACACAAGAAGCCCACCTGAACATCAAAGACAGACATTACCTCAGTGGAAAGGGATGGAAAAAGATTTTACAAGCAAATGACCCCCAAGTAGCTGTTCTAATATCTAACCAAATAGACTTCAAACCAAAGTTAATCAAAAGACATAGAAAAGAATACTTCATATTCATCAAAGGGGAAAAAAATCCACCAATATGACATCTCAGTTCTCATGATCTAGGCCCCAAACACAAAAGCATGCCATCTTTGTAAAGAAAAAACCACTAAAGCTTCAATCACACATTAACCCTCATGCATTGATAGTCAGATAATTCATCACTTCGCCCTTACCAATAGACAGATCATCTAGACAAAAACTAAACAAAGAAATATTGGCACTAACAGATGATGTGAACCAAATTGTCTCACAGATATCTACAGAACATTTCACCCAAACAGAAAAGAATACACTTCTCAGTATCTCATGGCACAGTCTCCAAAACTGACCACATATTCATTCACAAAACAAATCTCAAAAGACAGAAGAAAATTGAAATACCTCCCTACATCTTATCAGACCATCATAGATTAAAGTTGGGTTTCTGTTGTAGAAGGTTTTTGCCTTTGTTTGGGCTTGAAGCTTAGACTTTGCCCTCGGTGACTTTTTCCCCCAAAGAAATGAATCAGACACTTAATATTAATTTTATATTGTTTGGCCTATGTCTTAAGCACATTACTAGCTAGCTCTTTCATCTTAATTTAACCCATTTCTAGTATTCTATCTGCCACGTGTCCTGGCCCATGGCTCATCTGGATTCTTTACATGGTTCTTCCTCGGGGGTCAGATGGAGACTGATTAACTCCACCTTCTTTCTACCTGTTTGTCTTTTGATCCTCCACCCACTTCTATGGTGCTGCACAAAGGCCAAAGCAGCTCCTTTATTTTCAGCATACAAAAAAAACATTTCCACCACAGGTTTCAACAACCGAAACAACAGAAAGACTTACAAACTCATGGAAACTGAACAACTCTATATTTAATGACTACTAGGTCAAGGAAAAAAAAAAGAAATTAAAGACTTCAAAGAATGCAATGAAAATAAATGTACAACATGCCCAACTTATTGGACACAATGAAAGGGGTACATAGAAGAAAGCATTACATGCCTTCATATAGAATTTGAAGAGGTCTCAGATTAGCCACATAACAGCACACATGAACTAACAGCTCTAGAATGAAAAGAAGTAAATGTACCCCAGAGGAGTAGACAGTAGGAAGTAGTCAAACTTGGGGCTGAAATTGGTAAAACAAACAAATAGAACAATACAAAGACTCAATGAAATGAATTATTGGTTCTTTGAGAAAATCAACAATATAAACAAATCTTTTTTCTAAACTAACCAAAGGTAGAAAGAGAATACCCAAATTAACAAAATCAAAAATGAAAGGGGAGACATAACAGATACTAAGGAAATCCAGAGGATCTTCAGATCATACTTTAAAAAAACCTATATTTCAGAAAATTGAAAATCTAAAAGAAATGAACAAATTTCTTGATAGATATCACCTACCAAAGTTAAATCAAGATCAAATGAATAATTTAAATAGACCCGTAATTCCTAATGAAATATAAGCATACACTAAAAGTCTCTACTCTCAAAAAAGCCCAAGACTAGATGGTTTTAGCTCAGAATTCTACTAGACCTTCAAAGATTAGCTAATATCAATATACTTTAAGTTAAATTATTCCTCAAAACAGAAACAGAACATTGCCAAATTTATTTTCTGATTTTACAATCACCCTAATACACAAACCTCACATAGACTATAAACAAAGAAAGAGAAATACAGACCAATTTTTCTCATGAACATTGATGTAAAAATACTCAATAAAATACTCAAAAAACAAATCTGAAACATATAAAAAAGATTATTCACCATGATCAAGTAGGTTTCTAGAGGTATGAGAATGGTTCAATATATGAAAATTTGTCAATGTAATGTAGCATACAAACAAACTAAAGCACATGATCATCTCATTAGATGTTTAAAACAACTTAAACAAAGTTCAAAACATTTTTATGATAAAGTCTTGGAGAGATCTAGGATAAAAGAGACATACCTAAACACAATAGAGGTAATACAGTAAGCTGATTGCCAACAAATTAAATGGATAGAAACTCAAAGCAATTTCACTAAAAACAAGAACAAGACAAGGCTGTCCACTCTCTCCATATCTATTCAATATAATGCTGAAAGTTCTAACTAGAGCAATACTATACTAAAGTGTTGCGTGCAACCTCGTTGCGCAAGGAAGACGCGGCACTCAGGCTCTTCTTTCAGCAATTTATTCAGGAACTTTGAATTCTGACTTCTGACTTACTTACTTACAATGGGGACTGACTGACTTACTACATCTTCTCTCTCATTTTCTTCTCTGTCATTCCCCCCAGGGAAACCCCGCCCACAGCCTAAATAGCCTCTGGGCAGCCAACCTCAGTACGCGATGTGGGCACTGCCTATAGGTCCAGGTATGCGGAAGCAAGCCAGATCCTCAGCCTAGCCAATTATGGGATAGTTTGTCACTGAGAGCACTCACCATGTGGAAGGTGGAGGGTGGAAGCCAGTCCTATCTTTAAGGCGTGGCTACATGCAGCTCTCTACAGTTCCCCCTTATTTACATTATAACAACAGGCAAGAGTAGAGGCCTGATCTCTGTAGAGTGGACCAGGGACATTGCACTGATCCTGACTCAGGTGTCATCCACCCAATGAGTACCAGACCTGTCCGATACCCTTTTTCACAGAGGTGGGACACAAGGTATCAACCCACATGCAATCAGGCATGCTCTTCTTGGGACCCAAATCTCGGTGGGTCCCAAGTGCAGTGCTCAAGCCTCGCATCCTGTGCCTAGAAAAATTAATCCTTTAAAGTAGCCAGTCAAGCATAAGGGGACTATCCTGCTTTAATGGCTGTAAAGGCTTGAATAATCATGGCTGCATTGTGACACTGGGAAGCCTAATCCGGCAAATGCACCACAGGCATACCAAGGAGACCAATGCCAGAAGGCCCGTCAAGGCTCCTAGAACCACCCACTCCTTAAGATGGTTCATGGCATCAGATCTATCTCGGGAACACGGACAGGATTCCGGCATCCACCCGAGTCGAGTTCACCGTGACGATTGCCACCCTCAGCTGCTCCATCAGGTTGTTGAATTCTCCCATCCAATTACCTAAAAGATAACTAGACAATTGCTTAGACAAGTTTGCAGCATGGGTAAAATTGCCATATTGTATACTAGTCACACACAGCCCAACATATTTCCAGGGCTTGTGCTACATTAGCAGAAAGATTATTCAAAGTACATTGGCCTCCCAGGCCTGGAGATTTAAAGACACACTGATTAGAGCTACAAGACTGCTGGGTCATTCGTGCAGGGAGAATGCTGAATGCTGCTTACTGAGTACCTCAGGCTCAAACATATACCCAAGGCAGAGCACACAGGTGGAAATTCCCCAGGTGGCTGGAATGTAAACAACTTAGGCTCACCTGCTCTCACTTAGAACTCATCTGTTCTAACCCCCACAATCCCCAAGACAGCTTCTTATCAGCTTCAGGTGGCCTTGGCAAATGGAACCACACCTGCCTAGAACTAACCCACAGGTTTTGGTCCTCCATGGAGATAAAACCAGAAACTCCTTTCCCAAGTAACATATTGTTATAAACAGATTTTAAAGTCAAGACATCTTCAAAGTACTTGCATTTGTTTAACTTAGCAGCCTTAGCAATCAATTGTCTCTCTGCAATTAGCTCACCAAAAGTCAAAAAGTTAAAAGTAAATGCAATAACCCTTATCCAGACTCTCTGTTTATCTGCCATCTTCACATGGCTTTTTTAATCTTTATTTCCTTCCCGTTTAGAGGTTTTGAGAGTCTAAATCTGTTTTATTGAGAATTCTTCACTTTAATTGCTGACTCCACCCCTTTTGGCTGCCTTTCAATATGGCAAAGGATGCCGTGCCACTCTGCTGCTGACTGCTGGCAACCAGAGCAGGCTCAGGAAATGCAATGAAGCAGCTCCTTAAGAGCCAAAAAATTGGGTGTGAAGAGGACACACCCATGGTTAAAATTATGCCTTTTGCAATAAATCTTCTTTTACTTTTACTTTGAATTCACTCGTCAGTGAATCTTATCCCGCTCTCTCTTTATCTACCGAGTAAAGCAAATTATTCCCTGCTCTTCTTGAGGATCCCCACGTTACCTGAGGACTTACCTGTGCACCCCCTGACCACTGAAAGTTCTGAGCCTTTATTAAGATTAGAATTCCCCATACGGGCCACCATTTGTCATGACCCCCTCATCCAGCAAGAAAGATGCAACACCAGGCTCTTCTTTCAGCAGTTTATTCAGGAACTTTGAATTCTGACTTCTGACTTACTTACTTACAATGGGGACTGACTGACTTACTACATCTTCTCTCTCATTTTCTTCTCTGTCATTCCCCCCAGGGAAACCCCGCCCACAGCCTAAATAGCCTCTGGGCAGCCAACCCCAGTACGCCACGTGGGCACTGCCTATAGGTCCAGGTACGCGGAAGCAAGCCAGATCCTCAACCTAGCCAATTATGGGAAAGTCTGTCAATGAGAGCACTCATCATGTGGAAGGTGGAGGGTGGAAGCCAGTGCCATCTTTAAGGCGTGGCTATACACAGCTCTCTACACTAAAGGAGATCAAGGGGATACAAACTGAACAGGAAGAAGTCAAAGTATCACTATTCACAGATGATATGACAGTATATAGCAAACCAAAAATTTCTTTCAGGGAACTTCTATAGCTGTAAACACCTTCATCAATATGATTGGCTGCAAGATTAACTCAAAAAAATTAGTAGTCCTCCTATATACAAATGACAAACAGACTGAGAAAGAAATAAAAAAAACAATACCCTTCACAATAGCCATAAATAATATAAAATATCTTGGCATTACTCTAACCAAGCAAGTGAAAGGCCTGTATAATGAGAACTTCAAGTCTTTGGAGAAGGAAATTGGAGAAGATATCAGAAGATAGAAAGGTTACCAGTGCTCATGGGTCAGTAGGATTAACATAGTAAAACTAGCCATCTTACCCAAAGCAACCTATAGATTTAACACAACCCCCATTAAAATTCCAAAACAATACTTTAAAGACCTTGAAAGAACATTACTCAACTTCATTTCAAAACAAAACAGGATAGCTGAAGGTATTACTATTGCTGATTTCAAGTTCAAATAGAGAGCTTGAAATAAAAACTATGTGATATTTGCATAAAAACAGACAAGCATATCAATGGGATCTAATTAAAAACCAATACCTATGGACATTTAGTTTTCAAAAAAAAAATAATTATATAGTGGAAAAAAACCAAAGCATCTTCAACAAATGATGCAGGTCTAACTGGATGTCAGCATGAAGAAGAATGCAAGTACATTCATATTTATCACACTGCACAAAACTGAAATAAAAGTGAATCTAAGACCTCAACATAAATTCAAATATACTGAATCTGCTAGGAGAGTAAGTAGGAGATAGTCTTGAATGAATTGGCACAGAAGACAACTTCCTGAATAAAATACCAATAATGCACACACTAAGATTAACAATTCATAAATGGGACCTCATGAAACTTGAAAAGCTTATCTAAAACAAAGAACAAATATGACAAAAAAATGGCAACCTACAAAAATAGGAAACGTTCTTCATCAACCCCACATATGACAGAAGGCTAATTTCCAAAAAAATTATAAAGAATTCAAGAAACCAGGTATTTAAAAAGTAACCCAGTTAAAAAAAGTAGGGTAGCCAATCTAAGCAGAGAATTCTCAACAACAGTAACAAAAAAATCTCAAATGTATATGAAACATTTAAAGAAATATTCAAGATCCTTAGCCATCAGGGAAATGCAAATCTAATAACTCTGAGACTCTATTGTACACCTCTCCGAATAAAGTCAAAAACACAAGTGACAGCTCATGCTGGCAAGGATATGAAGCAAGGGGAACACTCCTCTATTGCTGATGGGTGTACAAACATGTACAGCCACTTTGAAAATCAATATAGTGGTTTTTCAGAAAACTGGGAATTGGTTTATCTCAAGACCCAATTATATTATTCTTTGGCATATACCCAAAGTATGCTCCATTCTACCACTAGGACACTTGCTCAACTATGTTCATAGCAGCTTTATTTGTAGTAGCCAGAACCTAGAAAAAAACCTAGATCTCCCTTAACCGAAGAATGGTTTTTTTCTTAATATGGTAAAAAAAAAAAAAAAAAAAATACATTTACACAATGGAGTATTACTCATCTGTTAGAAAAAATGATATCTTGAAATTTACTAGCAAATGGATGGAACTAGAAAAAAAAAACATATTGAGTGAGATAACTGTAAGGATTTCCAAAGCTTGCTTTCACCTGGAATGTAACTGTCAATCCCCCTGGGTGTGGCGATGGCCCACCCACCCCTTTAAAGAAAGGGCTCACAGGAGTGCCTGCCCCTTCTTCCCCTTCTTCCCCTTCCCTTCTCTCTCTGCTCCCTTCTGCCCCTATCTCTGCTCCCTGCTGTAATAAACTCTAGTGTAGTACTTCCGGTGTTGAGATTCCATTCACGAGACACGTGCAAAAAACTAACAATAACACTGACCCACAAAGACATACATAGTATGTACTTACTTAAAGTAGATATTAGCTGTAAGGTAAGGGACAACCATGCTACAATCCACAGACTCATAGAGGCTAGAAAACAAGAAGGGCCCAAGGGGGACATTTAGAGCTTCCTGAAAAGGGGAAATAAAATAGCTTTCATGGGTGACCTGAGGGAAGATGAGCATGGAAACATGAAGGATCGGGTTGGGGGAAAAGTACTGAAAGAGGGCATTTGGGGTGAAGTAGAAACCTAGTTCAGGGGCTGGAGAGGTGGCTCAGTGGTTAAGAGCACCGTCTGCTCTTCCAGAGGACCCGGGTTCGATTCCCAGCACCCACATGGCAGCTAACAACTGTCTGTAGTTCCAGTTCCAGGCAAACACCAAGGCAAATAAATAAATAAATAAATAAAGTTTAAAAAAAAAAAAGAAACCTAGTTCAAGGGAAACTCCCAGTAATCTACAAGAATGACTCCAGCTAAGACTCCTAGCAATAGGGGATATATAACCTGAACTGGCCATCACCTTTGACTAGGCAAGGCTTCCAGTGGAGGGATTGGGACCCCAACTCTGCCATATAACCTTTTATCTACAGTCTGTCCTGCCTCCAGAATTTGATGAAATAAGGGTGGTGCAGAGATTGTGGGAATGACTAAACAATGACTGGTTTAGGCTGAGACCCATGCCATAGAATGAGTCCACCCCTGATAACTGCCTGGAGTATCAGTACCCAGAGGCTGGATAGCCCAGAGACCTAAGATAAAACCAAATGGGACAGGCAAAAAACAAACAAACAAAAACCAAAAAAACAATGAAATGATTCCTAATACTCATAAACTGGTGCCTAGCCCAATTATCATCAGAAAGGTTCCATGCAGCAATTGATGATGCCAAGGTCAAGAGCCATTAGGTGGAGACTGAGGAATCCTCAAGAAGAAGGGAGGAGGGATTGTAGGAGTCAGAGAGATCAAGGACACCGAAGGAAACCCCAAGCATCTACTAACCTGGGCCCACAGGAGCTCACAGAGACTGAATCAACAACCAGGGAGCCTGCTTGGGGCTGACCTAGGTCCTCTGCATATGTTACAGTTGTGTAGCTTGGTGATTCTGGGGGACTCCTAACAACAGTAGGAGCAGGGCTGTCTCTGACTCTTTTACCTGCTTTTGGGACCCTACTCCTTCTACAGGGTTACTTTGCCCTGGCTTAAAATGAGGGCAGTGCTTATCTTACTAAAACTTGATATGCCATGTTTGTTGATACCCATGGGAAACCTGCCCTTTTCTGAATAGGAACAAAGGTGGTGTGGATGGGAGGAGGGAAACAAGGAAGGGGGAAGGGAGGAGTTGGGAGGAGGGGCGATGGAAAATGGTGGTTGGGATGTAAGGGGAGGATATATCAAGTTTCTATGTTTCAGACTCATACAGAACAGATTGCATTAAGTCCTATAAAATACAGGTTTTCAAAAAGATGATGAACATCCTTTCCATCAAATGCTATCAAGTATTTGAAAGCAACTTGATAGCCATTTTCTGAAATTTTAACCAGCTGTCCAGCTTTGCTCCTCCTACAAAGACCTGAAAGAATCAGGTTGAAACTGAGGGACAACACAGAGGAGTTGATTCCTCACTGCTAGGGAGGTATGAGGATGAAAATGCAAAGGCATGAAGGTATTAGGGTGTGAGCAGAGGCTAGAAAGTGGCTCTTCGATAATTATCTCTGTGCCCTAGTCCCCAAAATACAACCTTGGTTTGACTAGTTACTGACTCAGAGCTTAGGCTCACGGAGTAAGGCTTCACTCCAGCTCAAGTGACTAAATCATGACTGGTACAAACAAGTGAAGAAAGTATGCCCATCTTTAAAGTTGGTTCCTTTTCTTCCCATCCTTTGAGGTCAAACATAGTTCTAACTCAAAATACAAAATCTTGGTCAAGTACTTGGAGCTTCTCCTTACCAAGTTCCGTGCTTCCTGACATGTGCTTGACTTTGGTTTCTAATTCTTGGAAATAAAGCTAACACAAGCATGTAACTTACTGGCAGCTGTGGAGGCGAGATGAATGTTTGTGGGAAGAGCTGATTGCTCATCTTGTCACACCAGAAGCATCAGAAACAGTTAGCCATTGTTACGGTTCAAAAGCACATACTTTAAAAATAGATGGAGGGCCTTATAAGGCTTGTTGACAAAATACAAAAAGAAGGATGGTCAGTTGTGGAGATGCTGATGTTATGAAGACAAGGGTCCTGGGAATGTTCACTGGAAAGCATCATTGGATTCAAACAGCTACAAAGCCAGACCAGGAAATCCAGGGAGAAGAGGGAACAGGATGGTCCACGTGTCAAATAGAGGTCCCAAACTGTAACATCAACAGAAGATGATGAGCATGCATGATGCTCTGTATGGTGGGAAGAAGACCATGAAAAGACATCATCACTGTAGTCAGTCAGAACTTGGGATGAAAGTATGAATGTTATTGCTATGTTCTCAGTTAAGGAATTCTATGTGTGATTAAGAGAATGGAATGTGTGCTTTTAAAATGAAAACACAAATGTGCAAGCAAAAAACCCAGAGGCAAAGAGAAAAGAGGGCAAGGCTCACACGGAAAGAGCCTCACTGGAATGGAGGGGGAGGCCTAACGAGGGAGTGAATGAGTCTTATTTCTAATAGCAGTTTTAATTCTGATCAAAAATCTGTCAGTTGGGCATATGTGCTCACTTCCCTGACTGTGATGCAACATTGTCAGCCCCTCTTCTTCATCTTTGGCTTGTCACCTCAAACCACTAATCAACATCTGTGGAAGATGTCTGGATGAGGCCTCTGGTGGAAAGGGACCAGACAGTAATGTCAACCAGAGTCCTTTTCATGCCCAGAGTAAAGACCAGCAGATCTGAGACATGAATCAATACACTCTCAATCCACATTGTTGGCATGTAACCAGTTAAGAGTTGCTGTGGGCAGAAAACATGAGGGGGATTTCTGCTGGGTGTTCATGCTAACTGCACTTTACCACAGGAACACACGGAGAAGCAGGTCTCTTGGAACTGAGAGTCATGTGTGAGCGCTTATATGCTTCTGGTCCTCCTCATGTGTTTAAGGACCCTGGTTATCAGTAAAGTTTTCCTCAGATACTTCACTCTCCTTTTAGTCTGGATCAAGCATAGAACTTTGGTAAACTTGTGTAGAGAAAGAATATTTCTCTGGGCTGAAATGACTCCAGCTTTCAAGTGTGTGTGTGTGTCTGTGTGCCCCTCCCCACCTAGCCATCTGCCTTCTTTCATCTGTATTATCACCATTTTTTCTTCTATCTCTCATTGTTCCGCCCTCTGTCAGTCCAGCCTTCACACTGTACTTAAAAAGAACCGATAAAATAATAGTAGCAGGGCTTGGAGAAGAGGGGAGAGGGGAGAGGATCTGGGAGGACCTGAGGAGTAAAAAAGAATATGACCAAAATTTTAAAATGTATTTTTAATACAAAAAAGAAAAGGAAGCACTTACTAAATAAAATGTAATACTGAGGTACTGAGTACATCTTAGGGGCCTTGTTGTGGGGTGTGTCCATATTCTGTAGCATGGGTTGTGAGGAGATGACCTTCCCTCTGGTTTGCCTGGCCTAGTCTGATTCCCACCCACTGTCCCAATATTCTCACAACCATGCTGCACGTCACTCTTGTAATGGCAATGTTTGGAAGAGAGGAAAGAAAATAAATTTTGTAAGTATGATGTGGAGGAGAAAGGAAAGGAAAACCTTAGGTCGTGAAGTGAGGACAAAAGAATCCCTGACTCTAGAATAAATCTGAGCCTTTGCCAGCAGCAGGGTGAGAATTCCAGCAAGTTAGCAACTGCCTACATCTTTCTCCCATGCCCAGTCACGAACCCGTAATCTCCTAGGAAAAGCACCAGGAACCTCCTGTACAAGGAAAGAATGCACACAAAGCCTCCCCTGGCCACCCCAGTGCTTTATGGTTTTACATTATTACCTTATAATTCTACCAAATGCCTCTCTGGAGCCACCTTGCTTATCTCTCTTATTAGAAGAGAAATGGAAGGGGCGTCTTAGGAACCTTCTGAGATGTAACCTGACAGCCACTAACATGGTACATATGGGCAAAGCCAAGACAATTCATTGCTTATGTTCTTTGAGAGAAACCTGGCCCTTCCTTTACTTACCCTGGTCTCCCTTGGGAAGCACAAGGGTGTGTCTCATGATCTTCTCTGGTCTTCTCTTAGACTTCATGCTTGAGTCTGCACTAAGACCTCTCATAAATCTACTAGAGGAATGCCTTGAACGGCCGGAGGAGGCAGTACACGCTGCCTCGCTCACCATCCTCTCTCTGATGGTTACAGGTACTTCAAGCATTCCAGTCATGTTCTGCTCTTGTAGTCCTTGATGTAGCCACACAGAGCACTTTTGGGCTTCTGAATTTGGATCTTCTCTAGCCTGAAATATTTCCCACATGCATTTTTCCTGCCTGAGACATTTTTCAATTTTATTCACTTGGATAATTTGCACTAATCCCCTCAAAACATCTCTCTCTCTCTCTCTCTCTCTCTCTCTCTCTCTCTCTCTCTCTCTCTCTCTCTCTCTAAATTCTCACCTCTGCCAGGGTTGATGTGTCTCATTTAGTTTCTCATGGCACCCTAACTTTTCTTTGCTAACTTTATCACATCACATTGATCCTGCTATGGGCCAGATTGTTATCTCCATCATTTACTCTCCTGTTTACTGTAATGACCACATATTCTTTCCCATTGCCATGCAATTGCTGTGTTCATGAATGAATACCCTTGAACACACAGCATTCCTGTTTACTAATTAATTTGTTGTTTTCATTGAAAACTATAAAATAATAAATGTCATGAGGGAGTGGATGGCAAGAAGATTTTAGTCCTAAAATCTCATGGTTATGTAGCAGCATAGACAGAAGGGAGGCTTTTGCTGTGGTACCAGTTCAGTCTCCTCCATCCTGTCCTTGGGCTCAGCATCAGAAAGAAAGAATCCTTGTAGCCCAAAGGATTCTGGGTACTGTCCGGTCTTCTCACCACGACCATTCCCATAGGAGTTACAATAATATTCATCGTTTCCTTTTTCTGGTAACTAAAGGAAGCAGTTAACCAAAAAGCTCTCTCTGTTTTAAAAAGAGAACCATTTAAAAAATAAAAAGAAGCACCCAGTTTCTGTCTGGCCTTTGTAGATTGCAGGTGCCAGTTCTGTGCTCCTGCAGAGAGCGTGAGGATTTTTATCTCCACAAAAGGGTGTGTTCAGGAGAACGGTCCCAGGCTTGCTTTACTGGACCAAATCTCTTAATACTACAACAAAGAATGGCTCTTGTTTGGGTGCTTTATTCAAGTCAAAGATGATGCTCAAGCATCATTTCCACACACATGTATTGATCACCTCTGAGCACACGGCATTGTGCTAGAGGGAGTTGAGTTAATTTTAAGTGCTTCCTAATTGCCCTCCAGGAGGCCAAGGTTAAGGAAATTCTTAATCAAAACCATTCTGTCTTTACTGAGGAAAAAAATGTAAGGACAATGTTGCTCAACTCTCCACAAACTGAAATCACCAGGTGAGCTTTTAAAAATAGTGATGTCTGAGTCCCACCTCATGCAGCCTCATTTAATTGGTCTCAAATGTGGCTGAGGCATTGGGATTTTTCAAAGTTCACCAAGCGACTGTTATGTGCAGCCAGCATTATAAAGCACTTTGTTAGGGACAGCCCTATCTACAGTGGTTGTCTCGCATAGAATGGTCATCAGAGTTACTGGATAAATAAATGTTAAGTCCCAAGATGCCCTGACCTACTTCACCAGCTGGGTATGAGGCAGGTTGTGTTGTAAAAAGAGGTCCCAAAAGGGCAGTGAAGAGACCTGAACATCAGAGGTGGCCCTGCTCTATTGTCCCAGAACTGAAGGTTTCTTTAGTGTGGCAAGTGAAATACTAACTATATTAGCATTTTACAAAGGTTCTTTTTTTTTTTTTTAAATCATCAATGATTACCTTGAATCTAATCAACACACAATATCTATACCTGTTTATAGAGAACATTTAAGATAATGAGATACATGTGCACAGGGTGTACCACCCACATTAATGTAATTAATTAGCATTCCATTCCACAAACTTTGGTGGATTTCGTTTGGTAGGGTCCTCCAGATAGTTCTGGTTGTTTGAAATACCCAATAAGTTGCTGTAGAACAGTTGTCCTACTATTCTACAGAGCTCTTGAGCTGGCTTCTCCTATCTAGCAATGTTTTCAAGTTATTTTCTCAGTTCTCTTGACATCCCTGGAGCCAATCTCTAGGTCGCTGATCTGTTTAGCACCATAACATCTGACACATGGACAAAGGGACCAGAAGTCAATTGTATACTTACCATCAATTGATTCTTTTAAGCAGGAGAATAGGAGTGTGGGAAAGACGAATGTGGGAAAGAAGGCCGATAGCAGAAAGACTAGAAATCCCTATCAGTGACATGTAACAACAGCATATACAGGAAAAAGCTTGTGAGATCTGCAGAAGGTGGGCACAAGCTACATGAATAGCCCATAAAGGGTAATGATGATGATAGGGACTTAGAGCATTTGAGTGTGGACCTGGCTCTACTCACTAGCCTCCTTCCATTCTTTGCTTCCATTTTCTCTGCTTTAATATCACTATTAAATTAAATTTAATTTTATCTTTTAGATCACTACTTTATATCACTACCTACATGTCTCTGGTTCAGTTTTTTGTCTCAACACAGAAGAACTTGGAAGTAACAACAGGGGCCCCTTTTGACTCAGATCCTCATAGCTAACAAAAGTGCCAAGAACAATGGATAAAACAGTATTTGTATGATAAGTTGTGCTAGGAAAACTGGCATACACATGCCCAGTAACAAAACCAGATCCACTTGACATATGAAACAACCAACTTAAATAATCTATCAACCTACAATTATTGTGTTCATTAGCTTTCCTTTGATAGGAGTTTCGTTGTCAGGAGTTTAAAGGAATGGGTCGGTGCTCCATCTATACCACCCATTGCTTTCTTTCCCTGCATTTGAACCTATCCTGTATAAATGCAACATCTGATGCTAAGAAAACATGAATGTTTTCCTTCACCTATTTAAAAGACACATGCTAGATGTTGCCTGTCCTGTCAGGAAATTGGAATGGCTATCCACTTTCACCACCTTTACCTCCACCCAGCCTTCTGCCACTGACGGCCATGGAGGACAGAGGGCCATGGAACACATCTAGCCTGTCCTGAGGAAAACACAACAGGTTAGCAGGAAGCTTCAACCAGGGCTGTCTCCACCAAGACTCAGTGGATGTAATGGACAAATCCTTCAACAGATCACAGGCTGTGAGTGACAGGCTCTCACCAAATCATCCAATGAATTTTATCTCCTTTCTAGAAAGGAATAAACAATTGGCCTCTATAGTTTTTGGTAGAATTGCAAGCATTATGAGTTCTTTCTTCTGGGGACAGAGAACAGAATGGGAAGGGGGAAAAAATAGACAACTGTGGTTATTAACTGTGCATTAAATTCTATGATTGATGTAAACTACCAGACTTGTCATTGAACATGTAATGCTTAAGCCTAAAGCAAAGAAATGTGTCGAACCCCAAGGGTTTTGTTAAGGATAAATATAGATTTTGCTAGGCTTTTTAAAATAATGAGGATAACTTATAAATACCCATGATTACCCATGAAATTAGCTGATGGGAATAAATTTGTGTTGAAGTAGGTAATTCTAAGACTCTCCTAACACACACGCACACACACATACACACACACAATTATCATTTAAAAATACAAATAAAATAGAGGGGTTTAGATGCCTTTTGTTGATAAGAAATGACATGTAATTGTTGCGTATGTTTTGAAAATGCTCAAGAACAGCTATGTTTGTGAAGGAAAATGTCGGAAGAGCTCATTGCCCCTTGTCTCGTAACCCTGAAAATCCAAGGGATATAAAAGAAAGACTGTGTTTTAACTGGAATTCTGCTGTCCCTTCTCTGGGGTGGGTGGTGATTATGCCAAAAATAAGCACAAAATAGTATCTTCTTATACCATGCTAAGATCTGGTGATACACAGAGTAATTATTTCATTTGATGAACACCGCAGCCTCTTGTGTCTCTTAAATCCTGTTGGGCTATTGCCTTTTAAGTACTAAGATGCTTTACTCTTCCAGTCTTCTAAGAAGTAAGAGTATAAGCCTTAAAAGAGACTAAATGGATTCACGCTGGTACTTGCTGCCACCCTAGAGCAATCGTGCCTGGCAGGTAGATGTGTGGGAGTGGAAGGGGTTGGCATATTATCATATAGCCATGCTGATGTCCCCTCTTACTCAAGCCACCCTGCTCACACATGAAGGGAATTAATGCTTCATAGTACACAGCTGAGCCCTGTTGATCAGATCAAGGGTCGGCAACTGATGAAAAGGGAACAAAACACTGGCCAGGTTAAACCAGGCTTTTCCTGAAGGAGTGGTGTGCTCCAGACTTGATAAGCTGCAGAGAACCAAGACCATAGTTGTGGACTGGAATACAGGGGAAGTAGACACTCTTCCCCCTGCAGACAAAGGCAGTCTGCCAGAGAAAAGCAAAGGTGACAGATCCAGAAGTTGAAAAAGGGGGAAAAAAAAAAAAGAAGAAGAAAAGCAAGAATGCAACCTAAGATTGAACAGTCCAGCTAAACTGATGCTCATGCAGACTATATTATTCCTCTGTATCATTTCCTCTGCCCTTATTACAAAAAAAGAAGAAGAGGAAGAAAAGCTTGATGCTTACTTGAATGAGTTACTGTTCCTGGAACCAAAGACTCCTTGAGCCGAGCAAGCTCAGTAAGTCAAGTGGATGGGTCTACTGCTACCTGTGTCACAGGATCACACACAGGTGAGCCTTTTCTGAAGCTGTGACTGTCCCTCTGTCATCTGCCTGTAACAGACCGTGCTTACATCCTGTGTTATTTTGGACAAGTAAGGCCTGGCTTAAAGAAAGCATATTAATCTACCCGTTTACTACTACAGAGATACGAGGGAATGTTTTCAATTGCTTATCTGATAAGTTATAGGTTATTTCCAGTATATACCTGTCTCGCCTACAGGCCAAAATACTGAATAAATATTTAACAGTGTGCTCAGAATATTAAAATGCATAAGAAAGGTTCTCGTGCCTGGAAGGGTGAATAATCTAAAAAGACACGTGTATACTATTAGGTAGCATATCTGTCAAATTCATTTCTTAAACTTTCATTTAATTTCATTATGTATTCTCTAAATGAGCCATGGAAAATTCTGTGGGAACACACAAGTTTGTGTCGGTCATTCTGGCTGGAAAGTTGAAGACTCCCCCCTTCCCCAGCACAAGAATGAGCAATGTAAGTATGTCAAGTAGGGCAGAGTTTCCAATGTATGTTCCATGCAGTGTAATCTTTATCACTACAGATGGGTGTAGGGTTAGGTGATACAGGAATGGATTACATGATTGATTAATGATCGATCCATAGATTAGTAAGCTTCATAAATACTGGGGTTAATGGAGTTCACAATTTTTTTATTGTATACTTTCTGAGAGACATTTATTTTTAATGTTGGTTCTGAATCTCCAAGAGAAAAATATCATAAAGCACTACCACAGTGCATTGGTTTATGAGGTCCTGTTTCCCTTTGGACTGTTTGTGAGGAATGGTGTTTGGAAGATATAGAAAAAATGAATACTGTCCATTTCTAGTTGTCTTGTTTTGACCGTGTTGTATAGAATAGCTGGGGTGTGACTGCCATTATGCCAATTTGATGCCATTATTCACTTCAAGACCACATAGAGAAAACTTTCTTGTAGATTCCTAAAGGTTCTAGCAATGGTTTTTGTGTAACTTTACTTTATTTTAATTCTTTATTTAATACTAAGTTTCTGCATTTAACTGTAGAAGATACCTTTCTCATACTTGGAGTTTATTTTTTTCTTTTTAATTTAATTTATTAATTTATTTTACATCCAGAATGCATTTTCCCTCCCTCCTTCCCTCCCATATTCTCCCTCGACCTCTCCTTCCCCCTCAATCTACTAGTTTGTTTCTGTTCAGAAACGTGGCGGGCCTCTCATGGGTATCAACAAAGTATGGCATATCAAATTGCAGTAAGACTAAGCACCTCCCCTTGAACCAAGGCTTGACAATGCCATCCAGTATAAAGAATAGGTTTCCAAGAGGCAACCAAAGGACTAGAGACAACCCCTGCTTTCATTGTTAGGAGTCCCATGAGTAGACCATGCTACACAACTGTCACATACATGTAGATGGTTTAGATCAGCTCCATGCAGGCTCTCTGGTTGTTGGTTCAGACTCTGTGAGCTCCTATGAGCCTCGTTAGTTATTTCTGTGGGTTTTCTTGTGATATCCTTGATCCCTCTGGCTCCTATAATCCTTCCTCCCTCTCTTGAGCAGGATTCCCAGAGCTCAGACTAATGTTTGGCTGTGGGTCTCTGCATCTGTTTCCATCAGTCACCGGATGAAGTCTCTCTGATGACAATTGCGGTAGTCACCATCTCCTCACAGAAGAGGGCCAGTTCAGACTTTAAAAAGTTGCTGAAACTATTCAAAATCATGTTTCAAGGAGAGCAGGGCTGAAGTAAGGTCCCACAACCTCAGCTGCCCCTGCACATTATGCACAAATTGCACGTCAGAACTCACCAGCCTGCACAACCGACAGCCATGAGCACTAGGGTTGCTCCCTGGGTCATACAACTGGTTCCAGACCCTGCTTTCTGGGTGATGTTTGTTCAGCACAGATGAGAGAATTTTCTTGCCTCAGAGCCAATAATAATTCAAAGCCACCCTTGTCTTGTGTCTCAGCATGCTCAAATCCAGCTGCTCAATCTGAATCTTAAATTCTTTTTCACCGTTGTGTTTATTTTCCGTCTTGCTAATTTATGAGATACTAAATGACCTTTTCAAAAGCCTTCATTTGAGGGCTCATTAAAATTCTAGGAAGTCTTTCACTGGCTTGTTCCTTCACAGGCGCTAATTTGCATGTCACAACATAATCAGAGGGTTAAGGACAACACGGCACCACTTCACAGGCTGTTCCACGCCTAACGGGGCTGCCACACAGATCAAGTCAGCTCTTGTGATGCTATGAGCCACCAAGCTTGTTACTCCTGCTGTACTTTACTCCATTGTTGTAGACAACACTACACACATCACTTGTAACTACTTCTCCTCTAACGAATGGCAGAAATGGAAAGACCAAGTTGCTAAGCTGCCTGGCTAGGCACCTACTTCTCTTTGGTGAAAGTCCACAGTATTAATGGCTTTCCTAAGCTTATCTGGAGCCAATACAGCACTTGTATTTTCCTATTAGAAAATGGCAACACACTAGCTATAGCGGTTTGAATGATAAATGCTTCCTCACTGTCTTGAGTATTTGAACATTTGACTTCAGTTGATGGTGCCATTTACAGTTCAGCCTTGCTGGGGATGGTGAATGTCACTGAGAGACAAGCTCTAAGATTTGGAGGCCTAAACAGCTTTCAGTTTGATCCCTCTGCCTCATCCTTATGGTGCAAGATGTGAGCTCACAGCTTCCTGCTCCTGGTGCCTAGGGAGTGGAAGAAATCCTGAGAGGATGTGTGTATTATTGACATGAGCACATCCATGTCAAGAACTCCAATGCCTCAAGTCCATGGGTATGGCAAAGCTTTCTCTGGCTCAAATATGGATATTTACAATAGGCTGACCTCTAGCTAAAGCCAATGTATGCAGAAATTATCAGTGATAGTTTTTTCCTCCTGGATGACTACAACATGGGGCCACTATGGAATAGAGTCTAGTTACCAACCATTTACCAAGATTAGCTAACCTGTCCCCTCATTCCTGATGTGTATGAGTTTCAAGACTGTTGGTGTTGTGTCTCCATTAGAGCACACAGCTCACCCAACCCCATCTTTTCTATATGTCATTTCTTTACTGTCCTGGTCAGGTCTGCCCTTAAGCCATGCCAATAGTGGCACCAGGTTGTGGCAACCTGCCACCCGTTTCTGGCCTATCCCTAACATTATGAACTCTAACCTTCTTCAAATAAACTCCTTCCTTTATAAGTTACTTTGGTCCTGGTCTTTTATCTCTGTAACAGAAAAGTAACTAGCACACTACCCCTGACAGCTAGATAGGTTTACCTTCTATAGGTCAGAGTTTTCAGTCCAAGGTTACTATTTTATTTGTCTTCACAACATCCTATAGGTCTTAGAACCTCTCCCTGAGCTTCACAAATGGGACTCTCTCCTTTTCCTCATTGGAGATTTAAACATAATCGGCTGCTCCAACTCTGTTCCTTTTGTCTAGCCCATCTCCGGTGACATTAGCTTTTTTCAAATGCTGATTCTTGGTTGTGCAGTTTTCTGGGTTTTGTTTGTTTTTAGTGAATTTCACTAGAGCCCACAGGATGGCAGCTTTTGCTATTGTTACCAGCCTTGATCTTTTTCCATAGTGGTCCGAGTGTGCGGATGTATGTGGTCAGTCTATCATTTTGAACTAAAACCTAGAATTACTTTTTTGCCTTCTCTGGCCTTTTGGCAAATATCATGTGAAAACAAAAAAGAAATAAAGGAAAGGAAAAGAGAGGGAAACTTTCTGGAAGAAAATTTCTTATCAAGTTCAGGGCCAGCCTGGACTATATACTTTTGTAAAAGTCAGTATTTTTCCTAGTTGTCCAATTACACAGTCACCTTTATATTTGGTTTGTTTCTTTGTGGTTCATTCACATTTTCAAACATCTACTCATTGATTCTTCTGTGTGTTTTGGGATCATTTATGGCTACCCATCCCTGACTCCCACACTCGCAGATGAATGGTCCATCAGTTTGTTCAATCACTGAAACAAGATAACAGTATGTCCTACTTTAAAGGTTTAATGTGAGGATGAGTCAGATTTGCAAAACAGCAGAGTGTCTGGTATACAGTAAATTCTCAGGGGAAAAAAGAGAAGGAAATATAAAGGCCTTTTGTGCCTGTGTATTTAACAAATCCAGTGCTTGCTACTTCTTTTTGTACATGTAGCTTTCCATTGTGTACAGGTTCCCTCTACCTGAAGGGCTTTGTTGACAATTCTTACAGAGCCTATTTCATCCCCTGGTAACATGAATAAAACTTTCCAGCACGATTAAAGCTACTTAATATGGATGCAGCTTTCAGATTGGCATCAGCTAGATTTCTGTGTCCTATGATTCAGGTATTAAAAAAAAATGGTCTTGGCCCTCAAAAAATGTGACACTTTGCATCATGGAGCCCCGTTAAGGAGTGTAGACTTTCTTCCTTATCCCCTGAAAGAAATGCTTCAGCAATAAGGTTTTACCACCAAGTTTTGGGGGTTAATCCAGGGCAAAAGCAATAGCCTATAATGTTTGGAATGTCTATGGCACTACAGTGACCAATAACTCAAAAAGAGATAACCCATGATGGCACTAGGCTTTTTTATTTGATCCTGTAGGATCTCTGCGAGAAGCATTGTTATAGAGTTAACTTTAACTCTATTTAACTTTATGTGAATATGTATGTGTGTATAGTTCATGTAGCTTATAGATGTACCTTTTAGGAAGCTTCTACAGTAGTAGATTTCCATGTGGCGTTTTCGAAGGTCTTTAGTGTTAGCTATCCTTCCTTATTTTCTTTCCTCTACCCTGCTTTCCCACCCCCATTTAACCCTCCCATCACTCTCATTTCCTGCTTCATACCACCTGTCTTCTATCCCCCTCCCTTCGGGCCCTTCCCATTGTCTGTTATTGTCTTTGGCCTTCTATGGGTTCTCCAATTTAAACACACTTACCCGAAGACTCCAAGCTAGCATCCACATATGAGAGAGAACATATTATGTCTGTCTTTCTTGGTCTGGGTTACCTCATTCAGAATGATTATTCCAACTCCATTCATTTACCTTCAAATTTCACAACTTCATTGTCCTATAGAGATGAATATTGTTCTATTGTGTATATGTGTATATCATATTTTCATTATTTGTCAGTTGATGGGTGTCTAGGCTGTTTCCATTTCCTGACTATTGTAAATAGATAGTAGCAAATGTGGGTGAGTAGCTATCTGTGCTGGAGGCTATAGGGTCTTCTGAGAATACATCCAGGCACAGTATAACTAAATCATGTGGCCAACCTACTTCTACCCTTTAGAGGAGTCTTCACAATGATTTCCATAGAGACTGCAGAGTTCCCACCAACAGAAAATAAGTGTTTTTCTTTTTCCACATCCATGCCAGCATTAATGGTCATTTAGATTTTGTTTTTGTTTTTGTTTTTTTTTAATTTTCATTTATTTTAGCCTTTCTGACTAGGGTAAGATAAGTCTTGCAGTAGTTTTAATTTGCATTCCCTGATGGCCTTTGTTCCTCTGTATGTTCTGTGTCTTTTTCCTTCTGGCTACTCTTAAGATTCTCTCATCATTATTCTACAGAAATTTGATTATCGTGTGCCTTGGTGTAGCTTTCTTCAAATTGCTTGGATTTGGTCAGGTGAACTTCCTGGACCTAAAGGATTATAATTTACACTGTGTAGTTTTTTCATCTATTATTTCTTCAAATATTTTTATAGCCTCTCCTGGGGCTCCAATTATATGTATATTAGATTCTTTTAAGGTCTCTCATTACTGATCCATTTATTATTTTAGTCCTTTGTCTCCCTTTGTTTCATCCTGGGTAGTTCCCATTACTGTGTCCCCATATTTACTAACCTCCACTCTCCCAATATTTTATTGCCTATACAGAATTACGTTTCCTGCCTTTGACTTAAACAACACTGTAGTTTTCATCTCTAGAATTTCAAACTGTATCTCTCTCAAGGTTGTCCTCTGTGATAGTTTTTACAACTTGGCATATCCTAGAATTGCCTGGGAAAAGAGTTTCAGTGAAGGAGGCAATATGACTCCCCTACAATGATGTATTCTGGCCTGTAATTGTGAGCTAACATAATTGTGAGCTGTTTATTGGAATGAAGCTAGAGTGACCTCTACTGAATATGGCAATGTGTTTCTCTGTCTTTTTGGACTCATGGAATATAGTTATAAGTTTTTCATCTCTGTCTACTAATTTGAACATGGAACATGAAATAACATCTTTGCAGTTTTGCTATTGCTTTTATTCTTTCTGTACTTTACTATAAAGCTTTATATCTATCTACTCATTTTTGATATTGAAAAATGAACCTAGAGACACCTGTGTGCTAGGCCAGTATTGTACATTGAGCCCTAGCTACAAGCTGTGCTATCAATTGCTTTTTATCTTTTGTTTGTTTGAAATAGAATCTATGTACCACTGGCTAGCCTGGAACTCACTGTGTAGACCAGGTTAAACTTGGACACAAAAAGATCTGCCTGCCTCTGCCTCTTGAGTGCTGGAATTAAAGATATTCACAATACTCAGCAAGTTGTTTATTATTTAAAACAATTTTTAAATTAAATATATTTTGATCATATTCGTCCTTTTCCCCAAATTCTTCCAAATCCTCTCTTTCTCCCTGCCCACCCAACTTTAAATTCTTTCTCAAAAATCAAAATAACTCAATACAAAAGCAACCCTCCTTTAAAATCTGAAAAAGAAAATTAAATATCCAAAGATGACAAAAATAAACTGTAACCAAATAAAAGCACACAAAAAAATGTTCCTTCTGTTCTTTGTTGGTCAATTACTCCTGAGCATGAGCCTTGTCCTGGAGTGGTTGATATAACCTATGTCACTCCACTGAAGAAAACTGATTTTCCTCTCCCATCAGAAACAAACGACAGTCAGCTCTTAACCTTTACCATAGTAACTAGGTTTTCATCCATTCATTCATTCTTTTTTAAATATAAAAAAATATAATAAGATAAAGCAAAAACTATCCCTTTGAAGTTGGGCGAAACAAACCAAAAAAATAGAAAGATTCCCCAAGTGAGGCAGAAAGAGTCAGAGACCACCGTGCAGGTTCCTATGAGCTCGTATGAGCTCTGCTCATGTTGATTTAGAGCGTCTTTTCTCTTGCTGTCCTCCATCCACTCTGGCCCATATATTCTTTCTGCCTCCTCTTCCATGGGGTTACCTGAGCTCTGAGGGGAGGGATTGAACACTCATTTAGAGCTGAGTGTTCAAGGTTTCTCACTCTCTGTGTGATGTTTGGCTCTAGGTCTCTATATTTGTTCCCATCTGCTGCTGGAGGAAGCTTCTCTGGTGACTGAATGAGGCACTGATCTATGAGTATAGTGAAACATCATTTAGAATCTTCTGATTGTTACAATTCTCTCTCCCCTCCCTCCCTTCCTCTCTCCCTCCCTCCCTTCGTTTCTTCTTTTCAGACAAATATTACTTGGTTTTGCTCTAGGTCCCTGGCCTATCTAGTCTTAGATTTCTGGTCAACCAGGCAGTGTCATGTATGGATTTCTATTCATGGAGTGTGCCATAAACTAGATCAGTTATTGGTTGGTTTCTCCCTCAAGCTTTGTGCCACCATTGTCTGGCAGATAATTGAAGATAAAGAGGTTGTGACTGGCTTCTTGTTTACATTTCTTTCTTTCTTTTTTTTTTTTTCTTTCTTTCTTTCTTTCTTTCTTTCTTTCTTTCTTTCTTTCTTTCTTTCTTTCTATGGCTATCATGTGAAGTACCTTCCTATAACAAAGTCACTGGACATAGGAATGAAAACTCTATGAACATCTCCATGTTCGATGAGTTGTAATGGTTGTTGTCTTCAGCAATATTTGTTTATGTAGAGCAAACTACTATCTTAGCAACAGACTGGGTTCTTAGGGATTCCCAGGGGACCAGTTAGGACAACAATTTAATTAGATGCAATGCAAACATGGAAGCTTTATTTTGTGACAAAAAAAAAAAAAAAAAAAAAAAAAAGTTTCCAGTTAGGATTCTGTCTCCCTCATTATTTGGCAGTTTGATTTACATTGCCTTTATGTATGCATATGTTTTAGAAGATTTCTGCTGTATTAAGTTTCCATATTACCCCTTAAATGCCCCTCAGTTTTAGCTGTCTCTCCCCATGTTTCCTCTTAGAACCTTCCTCCTCACCCCTCCCCACTGAATCCTCCCATTCCAGACCCTATCCATCCATCCATAAATAGCTAGTCTAATTACCTTTCCTAATAGTATCTCTCTGTTCCCAATAGTCCCTTGGTCAACACCTACCCTCAATGGTTCTATGGATTGTATCTTGGTTATACTTGACTTAATCACCTAATATCCACATATAAGTGAATATATAACATATTTGTCTTTCTGCGTCTGGGATACTTCTTTCAGGATAAGCTTTTCTAGTTCCATCCAATTGCCTAAAATTTTCATGGTGTCATTTTTTAAATGACCAAATATGCTTCATTGTGTAAATATACCACATTTGGTTTTTGATCCATTTTTCTGCTGAGAGATATCTAATTTCTGGCTATTATGAACAGAGACGTGATGAACATGGCTGAACAGGTGTCTGTGTGGTAGGATAGAGTATCCTTTGAGTATATGTCCAAGATTGATACAGCTGGAATTGAGGGATATTAATTCCCATCTTCTTGAGGAAGCACCACACTGATTTTCACAGTGGCTACACAAGTTTACACTTCCACCATCGATGGAAAAGTATTGTTGTTAATCATCATCCTCACCAGCATGAGCTGTGACTTGTGTTGTTGATCTTAGCCATTCTGACAGGTATAAGATGAAATCTCAAAGTAGTTTTGATTGGCATTTCCCTGATGGTTAAGGATGTTAAACATTTATGTGGTTTTTAGCCATCTGAGATTCCTCTATGGAGAACTCCCTGTTTAGATCTGCACCTCATTTTTAATTAGGTTATTTTTTCTTGGTATGTACTTTCTTGGGTTCTTTATATATTTTGGATATTAGATCTCTATCAGATGTGGAGTTCATAAAAATATTTCCCCGTTCTTTAGATTACCACTCTGTTCAAAGGGCCTCTTTTCTGTCTCATGAAGTGCTATTTATTTTTTATTTAAATAGCATTTTTTCATTTATTTTAAATACCAACTGCAGTTTCCCCTCTCTCCTCTCCTTCCAGTCACCCCTTCCCATCTATCCTCCTCCCCTTTCACTCCTCCTTCCGTTCTATTCAGAAAGGGAAAGGCCTCCCATGGGCTTAGGCAAAGCATGGCATATCAAGTTGAGGCAGGATCAAACCCCTCCCCTTTTGTCAAAGCTTGGTAAAGTAATCAATCCAGCATGGGGAACAGATTCCCAAAAGCCAACTAAACACCAGGCTAGGAGCCTTACAGACAGGCCAAGCTACACAACTGTCACACACATGCAAAGGTCCTAGGTTGGTCCCCTGGAGGCTTCATAACTGTTGGTCCAGAGTCTGTGAGATCCCATGAGCTCAGGTCAGCTCCTTTTGTAAGTTCCCTGTCATGACCCTCCCCCCCCCCCCCACACGCATGGCTTGTACACACTCCCTCCTCCCTTTCTTCAGCAAAACTCCTGGAGCTCAGCCCAGTGCTTAGATGTGGATCTGTGCATCTCCTTCCATCAGTTACTGGATAGAGTATCTCTGATGACAATTAGTGTAGCCACCAGTCTGATTACAGTAGATGGCCAGTTCAGGCACCCTCTCCACTATTGGTAGGAGTCTTAGCTGCGGTCATCCTGTGGATTCCTGGGAGCTTCCTTGGCACCAGGTTTCTCCATGACCCTGAAATGCCTCCCATCAAGACATCTTTTTTATTACCCTCCCACTCTAGCCCACCCCAACCTGCCTCGTGCATCTACCATGTCCAACCCCATCCCTCAAATTCCTATCCCTCTATCACCCTCCCTTCAGTTTACCCAGGAGATCTCTTTTATTTCCCCTTCTCAGGGAAATCATGCATCCCTCCTTGGCCCCTCTTTATTTATCTAGCCTCTCTGGGGCTGTGGATTGTAGTTGGTTACCCTATGTTTTACTCCTAATATCCACTTATGAATGAGTACATACCATGTTTGTCTTTCTGGTCTGGGTTACTTCACTAAGAATGATTTTTTTTTTTTAGTTCCATCCATTTGCCTGAGAATTTCATGAGGTCATTGTTTTTGATAGCTGAGTAATATAACAGTAGTACCACAGATACTGAGACTGACAATTAATAAATGGAATCTCCTGAAACTGAAAAGCTTCTGTAAGGCAAAGCACACAATCAATAAGACAAAATGGCCTCCTACGGAATGTGAAAAGATCTTCACTAACCCCATATCTAATAGAGGGCTGGTTCCCAAATTATATAAGGAACTAGAGAAACTATACATCAAAATGCCAAATAATTCAATTTTTTTAAAAATGGGGTGCTGATTTAAACAGAGAATTTTCAATAGAAGAATCTCAAATGGGCAAAAGACATTTAGGAAATTGCTCCACATCCTTAGTCATCAGGAAAATGCAAATCAAAGTCTTACTCCTGTCAGAATGGCTAAGATAAAAACCACTGATGACCTCATATGTTGGAAAGGGTATGGAGTAAGGGGAACTTTCCTCCACTGCTGTTGAGAGTCCAAACTTTTACAGCCACTTTGGAAATCAATATGGTGGTTTCTCAGAAAATTGGAAATAAATCTACCTCAAGCCCCAGCTATGCCAATTTTAGACATATACTCAAACAATGTTCAATCATAACACAAGGACACTTACTCAACTATGTTCTTAGCAGAATTATTTCAAACCTAGAAACAAGCTGAAGAATGGATAAAGAAAATGTGGTACATTTACACAATGGAGTATCACTTAGCTATAGAAACAGTGACCTCATGAGGACCTGTGCTTAGGATCTTTTCTTTAGTACCTAATGCTAATAGTCTTTTTTTTTCTCTGCAAATAAGTTGAAGGCTGTTTCATACTTTTTCTTTTATCAAGTTCAGTATATATGGTTTTATGCTGAGGTCACTAATCCATTTGGAGTTGAGTTTTGTGCAGGTAATAAATATGGATTAATTTGGATTCTTCTACACATCCCCATCCTGTTTGACTAGCACCATTTGTTGAAGATGATGTCTTTATTCCATTGTGTATTTCTGGATTCCATTTTAAAAATCAGATATTCATGGGAATGTAGATTTGTGTCTGGGTCTTCAATTTGATTCCATTGTTCAATGTGTCTGTTTTGTGACAATACTATGCTGTTTTCTTTTATAACTATAGCTTTGTAGTACAACTTAAAATTGAGAATAGTGATACCTACAGCAGATTTGCCATTGTTCAGTATTGTTTTAGCTATCCTATTTTATGTGTGTATGTTTCCATATGAAACTGAAAATTATTATCTCAAGATCAATGAAGAGTTGTGTTGTAATTTTGTGAGTATTGTATTGAATCAGTAGGATGGCCATTTTTACTATGTTACTCCTACCAATCCACAAGCATGACAGATCTTTCCATCTTTTGTTATCTTTTTCAATGAGCTGAAGCTTTTATCATACAACTCTTCCAGTTGCTTAGTTAGAGATACCCCGAAGATATTTTATATTATTTGATTCTATTGTGAAAAGTACTGTTTCCCTGATTTCTTTCTCAGACTTTTTGTCTGAGGGCAACTTATTTTTATAAGTTAATTTTGTATCCAGTTACTTTTTTGAGGAGGCTCAGAGTAGAATTTCAGGGTCAATTATGTATATTATTATGTCTGACAATAATGGCAATTTGACTTCCTCCTTTTCAATTTGTATCACTTTGATCTTCTTCAGTTGTTTTATTGCTCTAGCTTATATTAGACTTTAGAGATAATAGATATAGAGAGATTGGATGACAGTTTCTTCTTCCTGATTTTGGTGGCGTTACTTTGAGTTTCTCTCAATTTAAATTTATGTTAGCAATGGGCTTGCTGTACATTGCCTTTATTATGTTTAGGTATATCCCTTTTATCCCTAATATCTCCAGAACTTTTATCATGAAAGAGTATTGGATTTTGTCAAAATATTTTTTCTTTCTGTATCTAATGAGTTTATCATGTAGTTTTTGTCTTTCAGTTTATTTATATTGTAGATTATATTTATTGATTTATGTATGTTGAGCCATCCCTGCATCTCTGGGATAAAGCCTATTTCATCATGAACTATGGTCTTTTTTATGTGTTCTTAAATTCAGTTTGCAAGTATTTTATTGAATATTTTTGCATCTTTGGTCCCAAGAGAAATTGGTCTGTAATTCTCTATTCTCTCTTTCTCTCTCTCTCTCTCTCTCTCTCTCTCTCTCTCTCTCTCTCTCTCTCTCTCTCTCTCTCTCTCTTTGGGTCTTTATGTAGTTTGGGCATCAGTGTAACTGTGGCCACGTAAAATAAGTTGGCCAATGTTCCTTTTGTTTCTACTTTGTAGAATTATTGTCTTCAACTCCTTTTTTGGAAATTTGGTAGAATAATATGCTAAAACCATCTAGCCCTGAACTTCCTCTTGGGGGAGTAGAGAGACTTTTAACGACTGATTGTATTTCACTTGAGGTTATAGGTCTGTTTAAATTGCTTTTCTGATTTATATTTAAATTAGGTAAGCAGTGTGTTTTTATAAAACTGTTCATTTCTTTAAATTTTCCATTTTGATGGAGTACAGGTTTTTAAAGTATGTCCTTGTAACTCTCTAAATTTCTTCAATGTCTGTTACTATGTCCCCCTTCTTTCTGATTTTGTTCATTTGCAGCTTCTCTCCTTGCCTTTTAGTTAACTTTGAATAATGGTTTATCGAACTTGTTTTCTCAAAGAACCAACTCTTTGCTTAAGTGGGATTTTATATTTTTGTTTATTTCCATTTTGTTGATTTCAGCACTGAGTTGGATTACTCACTGCCTTCTACTCCTTTTGAGGTGTGATTTCATTTTGTTCTGGAGCTTCCAGTTGTGCTGCTAACTTGCTAGTACGAATCTCTTAAATTTCTTTATGTAGGTGTTAGTACCATGAACTCCCCTCTTAGAACAGACCAGGTCCTATAAGCCATAAGCTTGGTTATTCTGCGTATTCATTTTCCTTTGAGTCTTGAAAGTCTTTGATTTTTTTTTTTCTTAATTTCTGTCTTGACCCATTTTTTTATTCAGTAGAGTTGTTCAGTTTCCATGGCTTTGTAAAATGCCTGTATTTCTGTTGTTGATATCCAACTTTAATCCATGGTGGTCTGGTAGCATGCAGGGAGTTGATTCAATTTTCTTGTTATCTGTTGAGACTTACTTTGTTTCTGGCTAATTTTGGAGAAAATTTCATGAGGTTCACAGAAGAAGCTATATTTTTGTATGTCCAAATGAAATGTTCTGTAACTATCTATTAGTTCCCATGTAGTTTATGACTTGAGTTAGCACTATTACTTTTTCTGTTTCGCTTTTGTCTGAAGTCCTGTCTATTGGCAAGAGTGGCTCAAGATATAATTTCAGTTGTTGTAGTGTTTCTTTTTAAAACTTGGGTGCCCTTATGTTTAGTACATAGATGTTAAGAATTTCAGTGTTTTCTTGGTAGATTTTTCTTTTGACAAATATTTAGTATCCTTTCCTATCTCTTCTGATTAGATTTAGTTTAAAGTCTATTTTGTCAGATATTGGGATGGCTACACCAGCTTGTTTCTTAGGTTCACTTGCTTTAATATCTTTTTCCAACACCTGACCCTGAGGTGTTATCTATTCTCCATGTTGAGATGTGTTTCTTGGATACCACAGAAAGATGGATCCTATTTTTTACACCGTGTATTAGTCCGTGTCTTTTTATTGGGAATTGGGACTACTGATATTGAGAGATATCAATGACCAATGATTGTTGATTCCTATTATTCTGTTATTGTTGCTATTGGTGGTGGTGATGGTAGTGGTGGTGGTGGTGTGTTTCCTCCTTTTATTTCTTTGACTTTGCTGGCCTTAGATTATTCATTCCTTGTGTTTTTGTATATGTAGTAAACCTGGTTAGGGTTTTTTTTTCTTCTAGCACTTTTCTGGAGGGCAGGATTTGTAGATAGATATTGTCTAAGTTTGTCCTTATCATGGAATGTCTTATTTTCTCAGTCTATGTAATTGAATGTTGTTCTGGGTATAGTAGTCTAGGCTGGCATCTATGGTCTCTTAAAGTCTGTAACACATTTGCATTTGACCACGGTCTTCTGACTTTTAGAGTCTCCATTGAGAAGTCCAGTGTAGTTTGAACAGATCTGTCTTTATATGTTATTTGGGCATTTTTCCCTACAGTAGTTAATATCCTTTCTTTATTCTTCATGCTTAGTGGCCAAGGGGCTTTCCTTTTATTGTCCAGTAAACTTACTGATTGTATGCTTCTTGTACTTTGATAGAAATCTCCTTCTTTAGGTTAGGAAAATTTCTTTTTAAGATTTTGTTAAAAATATTTTTCTGGGTCTTTGACCTCTGCTTCTCTATTCCTATTAGTCTTAAATTTGTTCTTGGTTTTTCATAGTTTTCTGTATATTTTGTGCCAGGAGTTTCTTAGAATTAACATTTTCTTGGACCAAAGTATCCATTTCTTCTATTATATCTTCAATGCCTAAAATTCCTTTTCCTATCTCTTAAAATCTGTTGATGAAGCTCGCTTCTTTGTTTCCTGTTTGACTTCCTACATTTTTTTACTTATTTATTTTTTTTCAGATTTCCTTCAGCTTGGGTTTTCTTTATTGATCTGTTTTCACCTTCAGGTCTTGAACTGTTTTATTCATTTCCTTCCACTGTTTGTGATTTTTATAGATTTCTTTAAAGGATTTCTTCATTTCCTCTCTCAGGCCCTCTATCATATTTGTGAAGTCTGTTTTAAGGTCTTTAACTTGTGCTTCAAATGTGCTGGATTATTTAGTGCCTGCTGTGGTAGAGTTGTTAGGCTCTGGCAGAGACACATTGTCCTGGTTGTTTTGATTGTGTATTTAAGATGGCTTTTAGGCCTCTGGGATTAAGAAGATTGTAATTCTAGGTGCTGATGTCTGGTTTTGCCTTGGACTGGGTATTTTATTCCTTTGCTTCTGGTGTGGCCACTGAGGGTTCCCGACAAAATGTGTTTCTGGGTATTGAGACCTGAGACTTAGGAATGGGGATGACTTGGGGTCGATGGAGGGGCTTCACAAGTGGGAAGAATGCAAGGTTTCCACCACAGTCTGTTTAGTTAATCCCCAGGGAATGGGGGGCTTGGGATGGGAAGAAGGTCTTCTACTGAGATGAGGATGAGACTTGGGAATTAGCCTTGGAGGAATGAATCGAGGAGTGAAGGTCTGTAGTTAGCCTACCTGCTTCCTTGGCTGGGTTGGCCTGTGTGTTCCCAGAGATTGCCTGCTGGGGTAGTGGGATGAGATAAAGCAAAGAGTGGGGAGGCAGGAGTTGGGTAGCTCTTCAGAAGGGAAGCTCTGTGGAATCCACATGTTCTGATGCAGAGGTGGGGAAGAGACTGGGCACTGGACTTGGAGGAATGGATAGAGAGATGAAGTTCCTCATTTAAGCCTACTTCCCTGACAGGAGGGGCCTTGGGTTCCCAGGGAGTGTCTGCTGGAGCTGGGGTTTAGTTAGGATAAGGCAATACACGGAAGGAGGGAGGGTAGGAGGGGAAGCTCCATGGCGATCTGCTGGAGCTGGGGGGAGGGTGGCAGGGAGGCTGCAGCAGATGTTCTGTTGTAGGCTGGGGATGAACCTGGCGGATTTGACTTGAAGCAACAGAAGGAGAGGTGAAGGTCTTCAGTCAGCCTACCTGATTCCCTGACTATGGTTCCGAGGGAGAGCCTGCTGGGGTGGGGGATGGGATAAGAAGGTTAGGAGGAGTGATCTGCAGGGATGAGGCTGGGGGATTGATGTGAAGGAATGGAGAGAGCCAAAGATCTGCAGTTAGCCTCCCTGCTTCCCTGGCAGAAGTGGCCTGTCCCAAGTTTTTATCTTTATTGTAAGTCAAATTTTTGGGTTCTTTGGATAATTGTTAGTAACATATCAGACATTATAAATTTTGCCTTGTAGCTAATTTCATATTGGGTCATTTGTTGTTGTTTGATTGTTTTGTATATTCTTTTCTTACTAAATGACACAAAATAATAATATATGGTTAGGAGAACCATGCAATATTTCAAAACCAATGCACATTGTATAGAAATTGAATCAAGATAATTGACTTATCACACAAACGTTTATTATTTCATTGTGCTGAGAATACTCAAAATCCTCTTTAGCTACATTGAAATGTACACTGAACTACAGCTATCCATCTACCTATGCTATACTGTCGTGTGCAACCTCACCAGCAAGGAAGACGCAATGCCAGGCTCTTCTTTCAGCAGTTTTATTCAGGAACCTTTAACAATCTTCTGACTTCTGACGGGGAGTGGGGGGAGCCCGCTCATAGCTAAATACCCTCTGGGCAGCCAATCCTAGTGAGCCACGTGGGCATCGCCAATAGGTCCAGGTATGCGGAAGCAAGCCACATCTTTAGCCTTAACCATATATGGAGTTGTTTACCACTGAGGAACCTCACTGACTGGGAGGTGGAGGCCGGAAGCCAGCATCATCTTTAAGGCGTGGCTGCACGCGGCTCTCTACACTATATGATATTGGAAGTTATTTTCCTATCCAATAACAGGTGTGAAACTGGTTACTCAGACTCAGACACTGCATCATCCATTTGACATTTGTGAGTGTTTTCTGAGTGTCAATGGAGTGAGTTACTTAGGACGGCTTGGTCTTCTTCGGGAGCCTAGCCTTTAATATTTGTTAGACGAATCAGAGTAGTATTTGGGTTACAGTAAACTCACTCCCACTAGAAATAATACCCTTCCAAGGTCCGCTAACCAATACCCCTGAATCATGGGTTTCCCTCTAACCAGTGAGACCATGTGCTGTCTTCTGTGATGGTTTCTGTCCTTGCTTATAGAGCTCAGAAGGGGCACAACATCCCAGGGTATCCCTGCAGACCTCGAGACCTGTCCTCTGAGACCTCTCCACTCCTCATAACTTTGGGGTCTTGACTCAGAGGGGGCTTTAAGGCTCTCCTTGTGCTCTTACTCCTTGCAAGATGACCTGGGGACTCTTCCAGGCGGTACAATGAGTAGACCTAGCCCATTTGATTTGCTGTTCTCAGGAAGCCTCTAAAAGCCATTAGGTAGAATACTTTTCTGTTGTTGTTGTCGTTGCTGTTGTCTAAGGTGGCAGGGTGAGTCTGCTCCCTGTTACTATACCTTTGCTGCAGAGCAAATACTAAATCGGGGTTGTTTATTTATTTTTGCATGTTAATTGTGTACCCCAATATTACAATGGTCTCCAGGGAATTGATGCTGCACAACACAGAGCTGGGCATTCCCTTACCTGTATGTGCTGTTTGTCTTTGTGTATACGTGCATATTATACATTTATATTCCATGTCTTTTCTAAACCACTAATCTTCTTCATCCAATACATTTTTCCTCTAGTCTTCGCAGCAATTATTTTTAATATATGCATATTTTTGCATTGACTGGAGGTTCCTAATTTACTTACCCATCCACTAATTTTTGAGTAATTAGGTTGTTTGCAATTTTCTCTGTAGATAAAACCAAACGCAGTTCTCTCTCTCTCTCTCTCTCTCTCTCTCTCTCTCTCCCACCCTCTCCTCTATCTTCTTCCAGCTCTTCTCTCTCCCTCCCCCCTCCTTTGTCTCCTCTCTCTCTCTGAGAAATTATGAATTACGTTCCTCCGTAATTTTGTATAAGAAAATAAGCCCTGATAATGAGATAAATTTAGAATTCTACTTTCTCCACAATATCCTCCCCTTTTCCACTCTTTCCCCTTCCTTATAATTCTCTTGTTTACTTCTCCACCCTTCTCCATTTTTTTTTCTTCCCAGCAATCATTTATTGAAGACTGCCTGTTGGCACTGTGCTGTAGGATGCTTGTCTTAGTGACACAGACCATTCCGTAGGTTAGTGCTCGAACCAAGGAAAAGGATGAGAAGGTTTCTATCCTCCCCAACATCTAGCATCCCCACGTAGCTCTCACAGGAAATAGAAGCTGGAGGAAGAAATGGCTGGTCCTGTGGTCTTGTCTGTCCTCTGAAGTAATGCTGGAGGCTGGGGGTGGGATCTAATATGGACCCAAGACCAAGCTCAACCACGAGCTGGCTAGTATGTACAGGCAAACTGTTTAGCTTTTCCAAGTCTGGTTTCTAATCACTAAAGGACAATCATAAGGCACCGTGTGGCTGTTTGGGACCCCAAGTCTAGGCAGTGGAGTCCAATGCCCATAATCATGTTATTTATTGCTAGCTCCTTGGTATCAGGAGGGGCCCTAATACTTTTGAAACTTTTTTCACTTGTGACAGCCCTTTATCTGAAGAATTTGTGTGCCAACCAGGGATGTAAGTGTATAGGTATACAAACCAAATATATACTGATAATAAAAGAAGTTCTTCGTATGCATATTTCACAATTTTTGAAGACAACAGCAATTTTCATACTAATAAGATGAGGGCGCTTGTTTAATTTCACAAAGATAATTAATCTTGGCTGTGTATTTGATTAACATTTGTCAAAGTTGATTACTGCTTTGATTTACTTGTCAATTAAGAAGACTGTTTTATATAAATATATACTTCAAGATGGCAGAAGTATATTTAGGACTGTTTAAGAAATTGCTAGAAATTCTGTCCTAATCCCAAGCCAAAAATCATTTAACATTGTTTAAAAATGAAATCCCAGGGAACAACACAAACAGCAAATTTTAAAACCAAACTTTCTTATACAATCCAATCCAAAGGTTTACTAATTTGATACTTATATCCAAGCAGTGGTGAAAAGCCTTTGTTATCAGTAATTACACCATTATGTATTTGCACTGTGAAAACACACACTCCATAGCATCATTCAGTAGGCCTTTCAGGCAGCTTCTGTGAGTACTGATGGTGTGACACCCTGTGTGTTCAGATCTCAGTGACACTACATGAAACAATGTAAGAAGTGATTTCAGGAGCACCTTGAATTCGTTATGCACCTGATTTTTGAGAAAATACTTTTTGGTCTTTGTGTATCCAGAAACCTTTTACTGTGGTCAAATTGTTTATGAGCCTACATTCAGCTGTGGTTGGGGTCTATAGTTAAAAAGCTGAGGATATGACAATACCTCAGACTTCAGCTTATAAAATGTACAAGGTGGTTGTGTGAGGACATTAGGCGTTTTTCTGGCACTTTGGCCTTTTTGCCTTGAGGCGGGGCCTGTTACTGAAGTGGAAGCTTGCTGTTTTAACTAGACTAGCTGGCCCGTGAGCTCTCTAGATCTGCCTGTCTCAACCACTTGTTGTTAGGGTTACAGGCCCTTCACAGCTACCACCAGCTTTTTATAGGAGAGCTGGGGGTTTGAACTGATGCCCTGATGTTTGCAGAGTAAATGCTTCCACTGAGACCTTTGTAGTCCCCAGAAGGTTCCTTTCTAAAATTCAAAGAAGCTGTGAGTTTGTACACAGAACTAGCATTGGCCCATAACCCACTATCAGAGACACTGGAAAGGCCTTCGGAGCCTCTTCTGGGTCAGACAGTTCTTCTCATTTTCCCTCTGGCCCTCAGTTAAAAACACTGTTGGCTTAAACAAGATTCCTCCTACGTAGACAGGCTGGTCAACAGGTGACAGTCACTGGGCAGCTGTTTGTCAGCACTAATGAGAAATCATAGTATGAGCCCTGGGTAGAAACTCAGACTCCAACTGAAATAAAGTTTTGTGTTGAAGAAGAAAAAAAACAAAAAAACAAAAAATGAACACATGGAAGAAGCAAATCAAAAAAGTGAAACAGCAGTTGTAATTCTGATAAAAGATAAGGAGTGCGGTTCCAAATGGTTCACAAATAGAAAGAAGATTTAACATTTAAAAGAAGTCTCTGTTTCTAAAAGTAAGAACTTTTAAAAATGTATTAAATGACAATTTCTGGGTATAACTAAGCATAAAATTTATCTTCTATGATATTCCGGTAGCAGGCCAATCAGAGGGCCACACAGAAATAGCCCTTGACTTGGAAGCATCCCTGCTTGGCTGCTAATCACAGAAATAATGTCCTTCACTGATTGCCTTTCTTTCTCTTCTTTTCCAGACACGGTTTCTCTGTGTAGCTCTGGCTGTTCTGGAACTCACTCTGTACACCAGGCTATCCTCGAACTCACAGAGGTCAACCTGTCGCAACCTCAGGAGCACTGGGATCAAAGGTGTGCACCACTGCCCAGCTCTTTACTTCTTCTTTCCTGAAGAGTTAAATCTCTATTTCTAAAACCCCATGTTGTATATTTTGTAGAGTCTGTTCTGTGCCTGTGTCAATGAGAAGAGATACTGGAGAGAATTTTATAAATTACTAAGTCTAATCCTGTTGATTTACAGATAAAGATGGTAATGTACACATACTTTAACTTATTTCCTATTATTACAGCAAAACACCAGAGACTGGGTATTTTGTCAAGAAAAACAAAAAAGGTTAATTTAGTTTGCAGTTTGGGAGGATGAAAGTCCAAGATCAGGTGTGACCAGCCGCTTTCTGGCCTGCAGAATGACGAGTCACCACATGCACGATTCTTCTCGGATCACACTTTATTGGAGTAGTACAGCTCAGTTGAGGTAGAATGGTGGAAGAAAGACCCCGTGCCTGAAATGCAGCCTGCTTACATAGGGAAACTGGGACGCTTGTAGCCATATGATTGGTGCCCAAAGTAATGCCTTATTAGCATATAGCTGGTGATAGGTCCAAAGTAATGCCTCATTAGCATATAGCTGGTGATAGGTGGTAAGGAGTGCCAAATTAGCATAGTCAGGGATCATATCGGATAGGTCACTACTCCATGCCTAATTAGCATAAGCGGCGGAAGTGCAATAGCTGGGGAACGTGATGCAATGTTCCAGCAAGTTGCGCAAGGGCCAACTGCGCCCTACAATCAGGCAGCCCCAGCTTTGGTGGTGGCCTTTTGTCTACACTTATGGAATGATATCACATAGCAAGAGTGGGTTAGGGTCACCTGATAGCAGAACAGGAAACAAAAGACCAGGAAAGAGCCTGCCGACTCTTATGGCAACCTGCTTTCTAGAAACTACTCTACCCCTGTAAGACCCAGTTCACTCCAGGAGACCAGTGTGTATCCCTCATGGAGGGAATCATGGCATTATCATCTCCTACTAGTTCTACCTCATAAACAGTCAACTGCCTTTCTGAGCTACACTGGGAACCAGACTTCCAAAACTGGAGCCTATGGGGGAACACATCCAGACTGTAAGCCATAACCCAAGGTGTTATTGATAATAATAAAATAAAATGGTGATAGACACAGTAATAATGATGATGATGATGATGATGATGATGATGATGTATGTGAATGGAAGGAAACATGAAGAAAAAATGAAAATGCTTTTAAATCATTTGTGTCCCCCAGGCTAGTCTGATGTTGAGGCCTTAGGATTTGTGCTTTTGGGAGAGTGGAAAGGATAACTCTCAGATATTTTAGTTCAGTATCAGCATTGACCCACTGTCACATGTTGCTAATGGCTTGTCCTTTGATCTGCAGTTTGAGTTTTCAGCACTGCCCACAACCAGCCTAGAAGTACATGTGCTGAAAATGAATGAAGGAATATGAAATATCACCTGACATAATGCATTGATGTGGACATATTTCTGTTTGCATAGAATTCCTTCTCAAAATACAAAACCTCAATCAAATCACATAGAATCACTAAATAATCCAAAGTGGAGAGATAATATGTAGAACTGACCTGTGACCTTAAAAAAAAAAAAAAAAAAACACCTATGTCATAAAAGAGAATATTAAAAGGCTAAAGAACAGTTCCAGATTGAAAAGAACAAATATTTGTGATAAGTAAATACAATGCATGTTTCACAATTAGATCTTGGGGTGGAAAAAATAACAGAAAGAGTGTTTCTTGAGCCATGTAGTCAGCACTGGTTGACATAGCAAAACACCTTGGGCTGAGTGGCTTAAACAATAAAAATTGGTTTTCTCACAATTCTGTAATCAGGAAATCCAAGATCAGGATGCTGGCAGGGTCAAATCTGCTAGGCTCTCTTCCTGACTTGTAGGTGGCCATCTGGCTGTGTTCTCACATGGGAGAAAAGCAAGCTCAGAGCCTTTTCTGAGAATGCCACTAATCCCCTGAGGCCCACAATGCACCTTCATAATCTCATCTAAACCTGGGTACTTCAAATACTGCCACACCAGGGGATAGGACTTACATATATAAACATGGGGGAATACAATTTTGTTCCTACTGAAACTACTAATAAAACCTGAAAACACCGAGTTTACACAATAGTGTATTTTTAATGTTAAATGTTTTTAAATTCTATGGTTATGTGAGAAAACATTCTTCTTGGATAATTCATCTTAAAGTATGTAAAAAAGATGTAAATATGACTTTCTTTCAAAAAAGAAATTAAGACTGAGATTTTTATTCCTCCCTAGTGAAGAGTGACATCAAGTCATTTGCAAATGAATGGACCTCTAGGTCATCACTTTAGGTAAAACTTTATCCAGATACAGAAAGAAAAGTGGCATGTGTTTACTTTCATATGTGAAAACAAAGCATGCCTTAAATATAGAAGACAGACTTGTTTTTAAGGGTAGTTAAAAGAACTGGGAAGAGGGAAATAAGAACCAGAGATGGTAGCTGGATAGGAAATCACACAAACTGGAGCACAGCACAGCATTGTACGGTTAAATTAGCATGATTGAATAGCTATAAAAAATAAAAATAATTCTGTGTATGTTAGAATTAAGGAAAAGAGAGAATAATGTAATATGGCAAAATGTTGACAATTGTCTAAGACATATAATGATACACAGTTATTTATTTTACTCTTACAACTTTTGGGTTAAAATTATCTGAAGACAAACACTTGAAAATTTACTTAAACTCATAGGCATCTTTCCTAGGTTGATTGGAGGGTGGGGCAGGACACATAAGTGAAATGTCACATATATCACTAATTTGTGTCCTGAAATGTCACTAAGGGTGGAAATCGGATGGAGGTGACCTAAGTAAGAGTGAGTGAGACTGGTCCTTATGCTCCTGAACAGATGTCTGCATAGTGACCAATTTGCAAAACATTCTCAGTTTTATTGCAGATCAGCTATTAGTGTATCTACAAAGCACATGCTTAAAATGGCCTCTGTTAAATTCTCTATCCTTCAAACGGGTCATATGTAATTGACGCTCTCAGTACTATGTGTCATGTGCCCAGCACATACCAACTCATAAAAATGTCCTGAGGCATTAATTATCAGAGCTAAGGAGAGTAAAGGCGGCGGCTCCTGCTAATTGTCAAAATCCCCTCTGTGGCTGCACACTGCCACACACACAGTTGGAGCTTAGAAAACATGAATTGGCGATGAAAGATGCCATTCCTCTTCCTTTGCAGGCAACAGCAGTGATTAAGATGGGGGAGCACATCAAAAATCCCCTAGTGCCTGCCCAGGCACAGACACTGGAGCTGAACTTGGATCTAGAGCAAGTGGGGGGCGTCTTGCAACAGCGATCAGCAATTCCGTTTGATTTAGGAAGTGCTAATCAATAACAAGTTCAACTTGGGGAACTGCACTGGCTGCATCATTTTGCATCTGGTACCCAGGACTGACACACCCCAGCTGCGAAGGGGGGGCGGGGGCGGGAGAGGGAAGAAGTAGTATGTAGGAAGAAACACAGGAAGCAAGTTCATGAAAATCCTGTAAACCTCTTTCTGACGTTAAAAAATGTTTCAATTTTCAAAGAACAAAACCTCACCACCGAGTAAAAGACATGAAACAAAGCAAGACAAGAGTATGTAAACAAAAGGCCTTGCCCACAGGGTCCCCAGGTGATCCGTCTTTGTCAAGGAATCCTTTACACATCAGAAGGATTCCCAGCCTTTGCCTGCTTGTCTCACCTACTATTTCTATACCTTAAAGGGTTTCTTTCTCTTTTCTCTAGTAAGCAGCAGTTTACAAGACAAGGTTTGGCTCTAATTTACTTCAAACTGCAACTTGTGCAAGTTTTGAGAAAAGCTTATTTCTTAAATCCAACTGTAATGCTCGTTTACCCTCAAAGGCCATTCTTTTTATCCATTCTGGCACCTGAGGATGACAGATAACAATTAGCCTGCAAGTCTATCCATTTCAATTAAAAAATAAAACCCAGGGAGATTGATGTGGGCTGTGTTCAAACTCCCTGGAGATGTAAAATGTGTATACTTCTCTGACACCTAGGATACTAAGGATATTGGGGTTGGCAATGGAGGGGAAGGAGGATGGAGTGGTCCATGGGCTACAATGGGCAGGCATCCCTATACAGGTGGATCTGCCATGTGACTATCCATCTGAAGAAGATACAGAGCTGCAAGACTTAGATAAAAACAGAGGGAAAGAAATGGGATTCAAGGTGGTGATAAACTAAGGCTCAAAAAGCAATCGGCCTGGCCCCTAGCCATAGGCTATCATCTTGGAAAGTTTCTGATCACCATCATAATGATACAGACAAGGAAAGAGAATTCATGCATAGTGAAGAACCCAGGATTCTGAAGAAAGCAAGTAGAAACCATGAGCTGGCTTTTTGATTATTTTAATATTGTTTGACTGTTATAATACTCATTCTGTGGAGCTAATTTGTTTCTTATTGTGAAAATTAAAACAGACCCATTTATATGGTGATGAATTTTTAGGCATTTTACTTTTCTTTTGGACAGGATGGTTTTGCAACTTTTTAAATTCTGAATTGATGCCTTTTTATGAGTGAAAATAAAACAAAATAAAATAAAACAAAAATGAGGAGAAACAAGGTGATATGGCTATCCACCTACTGGGTGGCTCTGGAACATCCTTTCTAGAGAGTTAGAGAGTGTTACCTTGGTGTCCTAGGACTCACTAGTTTATCATATCTCTCTAGTTCACTGAACAAACAATATGGCCTCTCTGATTCGTAACCATGACAATATTGTCATCTGACCAATGCCCCAGCTATACCACGCTGAGCGTCCCTTCTGACTAAAAAACCAAAACAAAAACCAAAACAAAAAAAAAAACCAGTTTTCCTAATCTTTAGATTTTCCAGATTTTTGACACTGTTTCTTACTGGGAAGATCTTTCAGATGTGATCAAAATTCAGTCTTGATCTGTCCTGATGCAAAGCTTTCACTCTCTTCCTTTTTCACCAAAAACTGCGGTGGTCAGGTGAGGCGCGGGTCACCAGCAGCAGATGCTCAGATGCCATCCCTTTTGTCTCTCTTTCCTCTTCTTACGCAAGTGGAAGAAAGAAAGGGAATGACAACCTTTTTCCTTGAGTGAGATAGTCTTCTTTCTGATCTTTATGGGGGACTCATTGGTCTCTTCTGCATGTCAGAACCTGAATACAGGACCCTTGGAGGACAGAACACAAAGGAAAGCCTCCATGAGCCGATGACCTAGGTGGTCGTTTAGCATGAGATTTAATTCTCTAAAAGGTACCACTTCCCCCTGCAGATGGTCCTCTTTTGAGAGGCGTTCCCCCTAGTGGCAGACTGACAGTGATATAAAGACTACTAAATGGCAGGGTGCAGGCTGTCCCTCTCTCTACCTCTTAACTTTTTTCCACACCTTACAGCATCAAGCACTGCAGTGCCACACTCTCACAGAATCTCCCTCGAGCGAAGACCACTAGGCTTCCCTAGACATGAATGGAAAGCAAGCACAAATCCAAATAACTTGTGTCGGAACTCTCTCTAGTCTTCAGGTTTTCACGATGGCTGCTGTTGGAAGGTGAAGACATAACTTCTCTTTGTGAACTCCATTCTCTCCAGAAGGGCCCCTCCTTTCTACCAAGTCTCAGTATGCCTTCCTGGGAGGTTACTGGTCATAACTGTTGCGACTGTGACATCATGGTGAGTCTATGGAATGTGGAGAACTCAAGAGTCTTTGGTCTTCATTTTAGGCCTTAGCCACACTTCTGATACAACAGGAAAAATAAAATGGAACATGTGTGTTGCAGACCACCCATCAACTCTGCTAAGTCTACATCTTGGGGAAGCTCTCACACATGTGTGTAAAGAGATGGCTGCAGGAATATTTCTAGTGAAAAACTAAGTGCAATCTAAAAATCCCCAGTCATGGAATGGACCAATAATGTGGGAAAAGTGGGTTCATAGTCAAGCCAGCGTCCATAGGAACCCACAGGTATGCACAGATATTCAGAACGGCTGCTGTTTACAGTGAACCCTGTATGTTCAGGCTGGGACCAGAACAAGGTCAGTTAAATACTGTGAATATCACTCCCCTGTCATTTGATTAAATACATTAAGAAGGAAATGAATAAAATAACTCTGGATAGATAGCCACTGTGTGCTCAATGAAAGATGTATGGAAAGAAAAATGATTCCATTGTGTATCATTTTTAAAGCACAGGAAAGGTTTTATGTGTCTATGCGTACTGAGGTATGAAAGCATGGACAGAAAACACCACATTGAGCTCACAACAGAGATCTTTCTGAGGAAGAAAGAGAGCAGGAGGAGACCGACTACTGAACATAGATTTGACAGCTATTCTGAATTTCTTCTTTTGAGACCAGATCTCACAAGGAGTGTTGGCCAGTGACTACCAGTCCAACACTTGGAAGGAAAAGCAAGAGGGGCAAGAGGTTAAGACCAGCCTCACCTACATCCTGAGTGTGAGAGCAGCTTGCTACATGAAGCCCTGGCTCAGGAGAGAGAGAGAGAGAGAGAGAGAGAGAGAGAGAGAGAGAGAGAGAGAGACAGACAGACAGACAGACAGACAGACAGACAGACAGAGACACAGAGAGAGACACACACAGAGAGAGAACCTGAACAGAAGCAAAAACAACACAAGAAAATAAGGATATTTTTATTAAAGCACATTATCAAGAGATGAAAAGACAAGCTACAGAATATAAGAAGTTATTTAGAAGTTATCCATGGGATAAAAATTCAATGTCCAAAATAAGCAAAACCAGACAAACAAAAGCCCACACCATACTCTTACAAACCAACAACAAAAAGACAACCTATCTTTAAAAAATGGTGTGAAGTTGAATATGTACTTCTCCAAGGAAGATGCATGAAAAGGTGCTTCCAATTAACCACAGCATTAAATGTAAGTCAAGACCAGGTGGCAATGGCTGAATAGCTATTAAAATAATAAACAAAGAGAAAAGAAAGGAATCAGTGTTGGTCTGGGAAGACTGGGAACCTCCTTCCTTGCTTACATCTTTCTGCTTTGAAAGGCTGTTTCAGAGTTTCAGACTTTAAAATTATCAAACAGCAATTTCACATTTAGTAATATGCCAAAAAATAATTAAAATTAGGGACAATTGCAACACTAGTTACAATCTTAAGTGTTCATCAACTGACAAGTGGATTTTTAAATGTGATGCATTTACAAAATGGAATGTTATTTGGCTATAAAAAGAAATAATTTTTTATTAGAAACAATGGAATCTACAATGTGGATGCACCTTTGAGACGTTTTTCTGGGTGAAATAAGTTATATGCAAAAGAACAAATAATGTACACACAATTCTACTTTTAAGAACTTTCTAGAAACTGGAAATTCATAAAGCAGGCTTTCTTGAGGTCAAGGATGAGAGGGTTGGGAAATTATTGTTTCATTATAACTGAGGCTCTGATTGGATGGTGAAAAGTCCGTGTGTTAACTCAGTTGGCTTCCTCATTGCTGTGATAAAGCAAGACCAAAGGAAACTTGGGGAGGAAAGAACTTACTATATCCGATAGGTGAGAGTCCACCTTGAAGGGAAGCCAAGCAGGAACTTGGAGGCAGAGACTGAAGCAGACAGCATGGAGGAGTTAGGTTTACTGGTTACCTTTCCATGGCTTTCTCTGCTTGCTTTCTAACACAACCCAGGACCACCTGCCCAGGAGAACAGAGACACTGCCCACAGTGTACTGAGACCTCCCACATCAGTTATTAACCAGGAAATACCACCCTGCGAAATGTCTACAGGCCAGTCTGTTGGAGGTAACTACTCAGCTGACTCCTCTTTACAGATGACTCTTGTTTGTGTCCAGTTAGTAAAAAAGAAAAAGAAAAAAAGAAAAAACTAACCAACACAAATGCAGTAGCCATGGCGTTATAAATGCAATTAGTGTTGTTGAATTGTGTACCTTAAATGCTTATAATGCCAAAATAATTTGCCATACTTTTAAAAAGCCAAGTGTGATGATGCAGGACTTGGGAGATAGAGACAGAAAGATCAGGGGTTTGAAGTTTGTCCGAGCTACTGAGAGTGTTTAAGGTCAGACTGACTACAGTAGACTTGTCTCAAATAACAACAAAAACAAAACAAAGGAGCAACAACAAAACCCAGTGCAATTTGCCAAACCCACCATGTGTGGTCTGTTTTGTTGCTTTGTTTGTGATGGGGGCTGCCTATATGGACCCGCTGTCCTCATACAAACCGCTTGGCTCCTAAACATTGGATTATAGGTGTGGGTCACGGTGCCTCCCAACTCCTACACCTTATATGAGTAAATTAAGTTTGTGAATATATCTCAACAAAACTTTTTTTAAGTACGCAGGAGCACAGCAAAGTGCAAATGCTCATTATTTCTTTGAAATGAGTACGGGTGCTCGCTTATTCTTTGTACATGTCTGAAATGTAAATGGTGCTTTCCAAATCAAAACACAGGAGACAAAAAGCAATTGGGTGTGGAAATGATATCCTAAAGAGGGCATAAACACTGAAGAAGGAAATTACACAAGCAACCACACCCACCCACTGCATTAGGAAATGCATGTTTTCTTTTAAGCAAGCCAACTCTCCGCCCAGCCTTCACATTCTGACACTCCCGACACTGCCAATTAAGTTTGCTTTGATTCAGAGGGTGGAGCTAGCAACTAGCCGACCAAAACCAACCATAGAGGTTTTGGAGGACTAAAAACAGTTAGACCCAGGAAGTAGTAGGGCGGAGCTTAAAGTCTCTCCCTTTTGGAATCAAGGACTTGGAGAGAGCTTCTTTGATCATAATGGTTCTTGCTCCATATCTGACTTCTGAGTTTTTATTGATATAAGAATGAGATAAATGCTTCCGACCTAAGAGGCAAGAGTTTCCAGGGGGCCTTTGTCTGGCAGGGTTACTGTGAAGGGCGTGGAAATCACTGCGTATCTGGCGAGATCAGGAGTTGAGGTGGAGGTGTGAGGTAGGAATGGGACCGAACATTCACAGGATTCCTCAACCCACAGTTCAAGGGTAACCCCTAGATGTTCTTCTTGGAGTTCTGGAATCCCAGCTCCCACTTCTGCCCATAGAGTATGCATAATCTCATGCCTCAATTGTGTGCAGCTCAGAATGCCAGGGCCTGCTTCACATACTGCTGGACCAAGGCCAGAAGAAATCTTCTGCCTCATGGAGCTTACAGTACAAGCAGAGCTGTGAGAAAAGCAGTGTGTTCCAAAGTGTCAATAGAGTCCATGCTGCATGTAGTTAGCTGGGCTGGGGATCCGTCTAAAGGGCTCCATGGCTCCAAGAACCCCAAAACACCTGAGAATTTTAAGCAAGTGCCACTATGTTGGAAGATTCCTTTTCGGTAATCCACCTGCCTCTTACAGTGCAAGAGGCTGTGGTTGAAGTTGCAGCTTACTGAGCTGACCTCACTGTAATATATGTTTGAAGCTCCTTAGTAGTGTTGATCTTGGAAAAGAAGCCCCTGCTGACTGGCTCCTGCTCCAGGTCTTCAGGACTGGGGATGTATTTGGACCAAGCATTCTTGTTCCTCCATAGTCTCACCACTGTGCAAGGCAGGCCCTGCTAGCCAATGGAGGGGACTTCCTGCAGACTGTCCTCCTATACCATAGCATGTCCTATCTGCTGCCCAAGGTAAGAAAAGTTCCAGCCCCATGTGCCCTCCTGTGCAAGCCTCCTCCATTCTCCAGAAGCACCAAATTCTAGTCATGTTTCCTTCCTAACCTGTGAGCTCCATGTCTTGCACAGTGACCCACTTACACTTAGGAAAACAGTCACTTCCAGTAACAACTTCTGCATCTGAAAAATAAGTGGTCAAGTGTTTTGAATTTAAAAAAAACAAAAAACAAAAACCAGAAACATTAAAATCAAAAGGATTCTTAATCTTTTGTTATTTTATGGTTATGAACTCTGAACTGACACCATGCATAGGTCACAGAAGCCTTTTACAGGTTTTAAGAAATAAAACCTAAGTCCTTTGGAGAAAGTAGTGTCAACTAAAAGCCAATCCCTCCCCCCCACAAAAAAAATCACTGACATCTAAAAGCAAAAGTAGTTTTCTTTGGATCTATTGTTTGTCTTAGAAGCTTAATTATAGCACAAGGGTCAGCGATAGGCGCAAATGTCTTACAGGTCTCAACAAGATGGAAAATTCAAGAAGTGTAGCTTGGTCAGTTTCAAACACTCAACTTATTCATGCACAATTTGATACTTGTCTTAAGAGACACCCTATAGTCAGGAGTCAGTAATTCATGGATTCTTGTATTCCACGTATTAAGAACAGCACACCCACTGGGGCCAGGGAAATGGCAAGGCCAGTAAGTCAGAGCAGCAGAAGGCAGACCACTTGAGTTTGATCACTGAAACCCATTAAAAAGCCAGATGTTTAGTGCACAGCTACAATACCAGCGCTCTCGAGGCTCTGTGACAAGCAGAGATGGAATCTGTAGCACAGCAGAAGGAGAGAGCCTGCATCAAAGCAAGGTGGAGGGAGGGATCCTGGCTTTGGATCCAGCTGCCATCACTATATGATCTTGGACAAGACATCTTATATGTAAAGCGAAGGTACTAGTTTAATGTCCATGTACATTGATTTCCCAGGCCCTGCTAAAAACAGGGTAACACAAACTGTGTGACCCCCAACAACAACAAAAATCTATTCTCTTATAGTTCAGAAAGTTACAAGTCCAAAATCAGAGCTGTTTCCTCCTTGGGGCTCCTGAAAAGACCTTGGTCCATGCTTCTCTGCCAGGTATTAATCATTACTAGAATGTCTTTGTCGTGTCTAGGATGGCAGTGTTTCTTCAGTCTCTAGCTAGTATCCTCCGCAGAGCTCCTTTCCTAGTGTACCCTATATCCACTCTTCTCTTTTTGTCTTATAAAGATGCCAGTCATTGGATTTGGTTCACAGCCTCATTCATTATGGCCCTGTCTTAACCTCATCACTTCTGAAAAATTTCAAGCATGATTCCATTTACAGACACCAGGGAGTTAGAATTTGAACATATCTTTTTAAGGGACAGTTCAGTCTGCTACAGCATGCTCACAGTACATTTTTAATAAATGTTGTTTCCCTTACTCCAATATTACGATGTTTTGAGAGAGTTTCTTTGACTGGTTTTGTAATCAGTATAATCATGAGATTGTGTTTCAGAATTACAGGCACAAAACTGTCCTGTGATTGGAAATGCGTGAATTTTCTAAGTATTTGGTCATGTTTAGGGATGCCATGGGAAAGCAGCAAGATTACAAGTTAAATTGCCATGACTCAGTTCTTCAGGTAAAAGTGAGACCTAAACTTTATTTACTTGTAATTTACTTATTTTTACTTTATTTGCATTGGTACTTCAGCATGCATGTCTATGCCAGGAAGTCAGACCTTGTAATTACGGTTATTAAATGCTATGTGGGTGCTGGCAATTGAACCTGGACCCTCTGGTAAAATGGTTACTGTTCTTAACCACTGAGCCATCTCTCCAGCCTGAGACTTAGTTTTTAAAAAGCAATGTACTACAAATGTGTACCACAGTGGTCATCTGGCCTTTCAGCTGTTTGTTGTCAAATATTGATTAGCGGCTAGCTAACAAGACTAACATTAACATAAGTCACAGAAACCTACTTAAGAGAAACCATAGAATGTGTTTTTAAATATCCACAGAGGGTTAAGAAATGCACAGAAGTAGAAAAGTTTAATAATTGCCTTTGATATGGGAAAAAAATATAGGCACTGTTTCCTAAAATTTCAATTGGATAGATTTCAAAACCTTACCCAGAATAAGAGCAGAGCAATATGCCAGATTCTTTGGCTAAATCCTTCATTGTCAAAGCCTTGAATTATTGCAAAGACCTGAAGATTTCAGAATAATGATGATGTGGAGCAGTAACTTTGTATCACTGTGCAAAACGTACAGAGCTATAAATCTTATTATAATACAACATAGAGTTCTAGAGACGCTTAAAGCCCTTTAAAAACCAACTCAGCTAGTTGGGAAAATGAAGCATTTGCAATTTACTGATAGAAAAATTAAGGTTAATGACCTTCCCTATAATCATGGCAGAGGGAAAGGTGGATTTGCTTGGCTAATTACATTGTGACTGATCTGGTCTACAACCTACCCTGTCATATTTATGTTTTAATAAAATATAAAAAAGTTTGCAAACATCTTGTCTGCCTCATAAGTGTGTCCTCCAGGACCACTGGAAGATCAAAAAAGGAAATTTCAAACATGCAATCTGGCAAAATGAAAAAGGAGATCGGATAAACAACCATGCTTTTCTAGTTCACATTACTCAGAGGCCAGCAGAGCACCTGTGTTCCACATCCTCCGTCACTGGTTCAGCTATTCAAAGACTATCTGAAATTATGAATCTGAGACTCTGACTTCCCCTTTCTTTTATTAATATCATTATTGATTTATTCTCCCATTTAACAGAATCCTATACAAAGTTTCTGAAGACCCTGGTCTGTTGCTGTCAGCTCATTTCTTTACTAAGGTACTTAATGCCTTTTGACTGTGGTTAAAATGTGTTCTCTGGAAGTCGGCCTGAAAGACTTGTGATGGTCTGATGGTGTCGGGAGGTGGGGGACCTTTAAGAGGCAGGGACTAGTGGAAGGTCACTGGGGCACTGCCTTCAGAACTTGTATTTCTCACTTCTCACGGGACCCCGTTTCTCATAAGACTGAGCTACCGACTTCTTATAAGAAGCAAGGCCACCCCAGGCCACCTCTCTTCTGCCTGTAATATGTCACCACCATGTCGTGATACATCCATGAGAGCCCCACAGAGGGCTGTCAAGATAGGTTCACTGAATCCTGGAACCACAGCTCTGAAAACTGTAAGCTCAAACAAACACTTTTTTCTTTATAACTACCTACGTAACTTCACGTATTTTTGTTAAAACGATAAAAAGACTAATAACAACACAAAATCAATATTTCTCATCGGCGATGATGATCCTGGCTCTCGCTCTTTGTCTTGCTAGAAGTAATCACTTCAGGGTGTAACTCATCCAGGAGAAATGTATTCAGCCTCTCTCCTTGCTCTGCTCTTGACACTGAACGGATAAAAGCAATTTAGGACAGTAGCAAATTTACCAAAAATTCTAAAACAATTGTTTCCTGAAAACTGACCTGTTGAAAAATCTTAGAGCCTGAGGAAATGTGTCCTGTGCAATGTATTTCCTCTGGATCGCTGTTTACCTTGACGCCTCCATTGCCATCCTTAAGGATTTCATCTGGTGGCAGGAAGAAAGGCCGTGTGGGCTATTTCAAAGGCCAAGTCTGCAGTTTCTCCGTGGCACACTTTCCTCTGGGGTCTTAGTTCAAAGGGGCAGCATCAACAATAACAAAATAAATGAACAACAACCAAATAAAAAACCAAATCCACCATGACTACCAGAAAAAAGTGAGGCTCACAGAAGCATCACCTGACCGTGCTTTACAAGGTCTAAAAGAAAGACTGTGTGCTATGTAGAAATCACAGGGTCAATATGGCTTTGGGAACCGGAACCGAAGGGAAGATCCCGGCACCAGATGTTTGTTTGACAGTTGGAAGGGAGGTGGGCTCGAGCAGCATAGCAGATGTGGTTAGAAATTGTTTGCTCTTGTATGCAGAGGGCTACCTCCCCTAGATGATGCCTTTTCCGGATGGGGAAATGAGGTCCTAACAAAACTGAACTTCAGCAGGGCAGGGGGTGGGTGAGGATGAACAAGGCGTAGGCCAGCTGTTGGAATCACAGGCCTGACCAGAAGGAACTGGTACGAGCCACTGTTATGTGGACCACGTGGAGCTCCTAGTGCCCAAAGGCTGGAGGATCTCTCAGACGAGATGAGCCTGAGAACTTTGGGCTCCAGTCCCTCTAACAGTGGGGAGCGGGGACATACTATTGAGACCCTGGTACCCAGAGTGAATAGTGGTTTTGAGAAACAAAGAATAGGAAACCCAAGATTCCTTTTAGCAAATTCCCTTATAAATAATCCTACCCACCTGCCACATACCCAGAAGCCTTTGAACAGGATTGTGCTTACTGTGTATTTCACAACCGAGTTCTTGACTCAGGAAGAAGGTGGAGTTCACTCACTGCCTTAGCCCATGAGTGAGTTTTGTTTGTTTGTTTTGTTTTTTAGCTACAGATATGTATATTAAGTAATCTCGGGCCCCTTTCCATTCTCAACCTCTATTATTAACCCTGCTTAAAAAAAAAAAAAAAAAAAAAAAAAAAAAAAAAAAAAAAAAAGTATGATGCTTGTGAAATAGATTGAAGCAAATAGGTTAAATATTCACATTCTTCTGCATTACTGAGTATATCCCAGCTAACTGAACTCAATAACCATGTGAGTTTATGAATGGTTGTGTGCTTATAACATTTTCAGCACTAAATAGCTAATATCTGTGTTGAATTAATATAGTATACTAATGTTTAGCCCTTCTCTTACCAAGGTTAATTGTTAATTACTCCAAGGCAATTATTTATATGCTTGAAAGTGCATTTTCTGAGCCTGGGTCCTCAGTGCTATGTGTTAAGATTTGTAAGAGGCAAACACACTTGTATAAAGGCAAATTAATTATTTAGGGAGGAGAGCCTTAATCAAGGCAGCAGGGCACTACAATAATTAGACTTCAGGAGAGAAAGAGGCAGCAGCATAATCATAATTTCTTCTTCTTTCTCTTCAAGTGTCAAAGCTGGGTGTCTGTCTGGGAAGCAGGCACAGAGTCCCATACACACTCCACAAATACTGACGAAGACCCGATGCTCCCCCACTGTGCCCCATTATTATCATTGCAGCCAAAGGACTCCAAGACACAGATCACTTACAGCGTGTTAGAACAAATAATCCACTTGGTCATTCCACAAGGCTCAAAAAAAAAAAAAAAAAAAAAAATAGACCTTTGAGCAGTGACAGCTGGAAAATCCTGAGGCATCAGACAGTACTAATAGAGGAGTCTCCTGTTTTCTGGAGTCTTTGAAAACCAAAGGTATAGTCCACAGCACATGTGACAAGACATTTATTTTCATCCATTTGCTGGAAACTGTTGAAAACTAGAAATATCAAATTGGATCAAATGTTTTAAAATAGGTTAAAGTCAATTTTTTCCTTGCATTGAGGGTTCTGCCCAAAAAAAGTCTTGAGGTTGGGTCTTGAAAGCATGAATGTATATTTCATCCTAAAAGGGACAGCAAAGTCCCAAATGGTAATAATTACTGTGGGCAAAATAGAAAGCTAATTGTCCTAGGCTCTTACGCCTCTCTGTGATAAAGAGCTGGGCAGGAATACCTAGTGTCTTTGGGCAGAGCGAACGTTGGTTCATTTGTTTGTTTGTTGGATTGTGTCCTTTTCCAATTCTTTGGAATGTCTAAAATCACTTCAGTTATAGACACAGAATAATAGCATTAAAAGAAAACAAAAAACCCAGTGGTAATTTTGGCAAACAAAAGCATTATTGGTGGGTTTTTGTTTTTGTTTTGTTTGTTTTGGTGGTGGTGGTGATTTTTTTGGTTTTGTTTTGTTTTTCTCATGCTAACCATTTTTGAGGTATGGAAAATATAGAAACCCACAGAATGTCAAGCCCTGTGACTTGAACCTGGATTGCCAGTGTGGATTGATCCTATTTATTTTTATGATTCTCATCCTAGAGTTAGCTGCACCTCTCTGAGAGCCACAGTGGACCCCCTAGCTGCCTTTCTCTCATCATTAATCTCAGGATGTCCCCTAGAAGCAGGGAACAGACAGCTTTCAGAATCTTCCTTTGTAGAAGGAAAAGCCAAGGTTTGGGAAGGTTAAGTGACTTGCCCAAGGTTATTTAGCAAATTAGAAGAGGCCACTTGGGGACAGAGCTCTGAGTGCCTAGGTTCTGTGGCTACGCAAGGGAGCCTTAGCCACAGAGAGACTCTTGTTAAAGCCCTTATTAGTGTCGAAACAAAGTAAGTTAATGTTTTACTTCAATCCCTCTCTTGCATTACACACACACACACACACACACACACACACACACACACACACACACACTAGTCGTGGGGGAATGGGAAAGCCCTGGATTAGAACTTGCAAATAAACTCACTGATTTGCTACAGGAGTCTCAATGTATTCTATTGTTTTAGAATCGACCACACACAGGTGTCGTTCGACTTCCTGTTCTCACTGCGAGAACTGGACTCATGTATTTATTCATTATGACCATATTTAAGGGCTTGCTACAAGAACAACCACTCCATTGATACAGACTTTAAAAAAAAAAATTTAAAGGACGATTTATTGCCACCATCATAAGGGAGAATAAAGATGGCATATAATTCATGGAGGGGTAGCGCTGCTCTACAAATCAACGGGGCTTTTGCAGACCGCCTTGGATTAGCATCCGGAATGCGGCTACAAGATGCACTGCCTTAGTTCTCGGGAGTGAGTGGTGTCAAGGCCGGAGGAAGAAAGAAGCCACATCTTAAGGAACACATTTTTCTACTCAGGCACAGGGCTAGGAATAGAATAAGTTTCAAAAGGTGAACTCACACAGAAACAGTGCCTGTGGGGAGAAGTGACCTGTCCTGGGGAGAGAGAAAGAGACATATCAAAGTCTAGGAGGAAAGAAAAGAATACCATCTTCTGGGCAAGTAGTGCCTTCTTGCTTGTACGCATGCAGCTTTGTAAGTACAATAGATGCTTTGGTAACAGGCTTGTTCCTTAGAGGCTGAGATTGCTTTCTTTCTTTTCTTTTTTCTTTAATTTTTTTTTTAAAGTTTTGAATTGCAAGTGCGCCATCTAGTGACCAGTCCCCCAAACAACAAACCGATGATGTTGCTGATGTCATCCTTTGGATGCAAATTACTTAGTTCAAGATTATTTTTTTCTTCTCTCTGTTTTTCAGTGACTAATGTTGCATCAATCATAGCAAGCTATTGAGAATTTAACTTCCGGCAGGCACAATTGGCAGCGGCTTTCAAATACTGAAAGTATCTGTATATTGGCAATTTAAATCACAGAATTTTCCACTGCTGAGATCAACTTCCCTGATTCATTATCTAAAATTTAATTATGTTGACAGTGTTTCTGGGGTGAACAAAATAGTCTTCCAGAAGATTTGCTAAATTTATGCTTAAATCCTATGCATGTTCTACTGTGAGAATGGAGAAGTGTGGGGCATTTGGTGGCAAAGCAAAAATATCCTCAAGTGTTTGGGACTTAATACCCTGGGTGTGGTTGGCTGTACACAGAAAGAATCATCTGCTGTCCTTGTGGGGACAGTGGTATCTGGTGTGGCAGCACTGGGGACTGTAGGCTCTCAGACTGTGAACCACACTGGTGACTACAGGAAGAAAAATTCTCAGTGGAATATGATGCTGTAGATGGCTGCTTTAAAACTCAATTTGTGTAGTCTTTCTGTGTGGGTTTGGGGTGTTTTTTTGGCACCTTTGAAATTGCTATTTCTCTTTTCTAATAAAAGAGAACAGACTTGCTTCTTATTTTCTTTGCCCTATTAATAATAGTTAGAATTCTACATGATTGCATTCTGTGCTGTCTTTAGCTATAACTATTATGAATGCCAAATGGGATGTTTTGGCATTAAAGTAATGATATAAAATATTTTTATGATAAATTTATTCAAGAAAAAGCCTGTGTTATTTTGAAGAAAAAAATACAAAAATAAGTATAGTATATGTATGGGCATCCGGGGAGATGGAGCTGTGTGGGAGGCTGCTGTGAACGGGTCTTGGGAACAAGCTCTTCTGATCGACACTTCGCCAGTCCTCTTCCTGAAATATGCCTTTCTCCCCTGGGATTACTAGACAGGTTACTGGATGTCTTTTAACGACTGTTTGTCTCTCCTGTAAAGTGAAGGTTTTGAGTGTAGGAGGGCTTAAAGCAACCAATCAGAAAGAGATTGTTGGGGACTGGAGAGATGACTCTGCGTTTAAAAGCACTGTCTGGTCTTCCGAAAGAGCCGGGTTCAATTCCCAGCACCTAAAGGCAGCTCACAACTGTCTGTAATTCCTGTTCCAGGGCATTCAATACCCTCTTAAGACATATATGCAGTAAAAACACTAATGTACATAAAATAAAAATAAATTATTTTAAAAAGGGATTCTTAATACAATGCTTATGGGGGATTATACCTTTCTGGGAATAATACTCCAAATGAAAGGAGCATCCTGTGGGGGAAACACAGAGGGATGGAGAGGAATGTGTGGTATACTTGAGGATACAATAACGACCAATTGTGTCTCCAAGTCCCAAATGATAGTTAAATATTTCAAAAGTATTGAAAACAAATGACTAATCAAATATAAGAACTATTAAAACATAATTTTTTATTACCAGTTACTGTAGACAGCAAAATGGCACTCCTTATAGCCTCGAAAAGGACTGTACACTGCAACTTCCAGGCCCTCTGCAGATAGAGTTTTCTTGGACACAAGACAAGCTTGCTAGGGAGTGCTGAGCCAGGAGAACCCATGTGCTCACAGTCTGGAGGAGAGCATTACAAAGTAGCATGGCAGTGTTTACATTGGGCTTCATGTCTTCCCTTCAACAACAAGCTCCACATTAAGTCCTGGACTACCTGGCTGTGCACAGAACCTCATCTACTTGATCCAACCCTGAAATGGAAATGTGTCACACTCCATCAACGGTTATGGAAACCAGGGCTCATGACCAATTGCCGGACAGAGATCATTTGGCATCTAAGTGACAACACCATATTTGAAAATGTGTCTCTGTGCCTGGAGAATGCTGAGTATCATCACAAAGAATGGGAGGCACAGTCTCCTGAACAGGAAGCTACGATCCTGTTCTCTACATAACACATGAAAACAATGTATGTGGGGAGACTGGCTCCGCACTTCTCTGGTAGGACTTAAATTAATCCTGATTCTTTATGATGGTTGTTTAATCAGCCCGAGCCTCCAGTAATTGTCCAATTACAGATTCCAATAATTCTTCCTAACCCATGCACATTCCTTCCCATTCATTGCCATCAGAATAAAGGACAGTAAGGCATAGGGTTGAAGAATGGAGAGCCCTGGGCCACAAATGGCCAGGCCATATGGAGGACTGACCCATTCCATCACGAGAACAATAGATTCCTCTTCTTCTTCCACATGTCCCTTGGGTGCCTACAGGATGCTTCCTTCTGCCAGGGCATATAGGTATCCTCTGTTCAGTTCAGGCTTGCTCTGGCAGCTGTGATACTAATTACTAGGTGAGAATAGCAAATTGTAAGAAAACACAACAGGCAACTGGATTCCTGCATCCTTCTGAAATGGCATTCGATATAGCAAGTGGATACCATGTGTGATGCACAACATTAGGTGGGGTGGGATAAAGAAGATGAGGAGGACCTCCTTCTGCTCCTAAGAGCATGAGTGTCTGAGGAGCAAAGTGTCATGCGACATCTGTGCCTTGGGTTTTCTTTATATTTGTAAAATGGAGGAAATAACCACTGTCTGTGCAGGGTGGTATAGAGAGAAACTCATGCTTAATATACAGTCTTGTTCCTAATAAGTGTCTCTCATGCACCATCTTGATGGCCATCATCAATCAGTACTAGTGTTAGATTCTGCTTTTCCAGAATCTGCCTCGGGTGACTGACCTGCATATCTCACTCATGTGAGGGTGATGCTACCATGAATTTATGAGAGGCCCATTCAAGTCACTTGACATTCAGTCTTCTGGAAAGTCTCTCTCTCTCTCTCTCTCTCTCTCTCTCTCTCTCTCTCTCTCCTCTAACTCTCTCGCCCCGGGGTGAAGGGCTAAGACACAGACGGGCAGATGAGTCTTTTGAGAGGCTCTATTACAGTGCTTGGAGAATATGATCAATGGCTCTAATTTAGCTCATGGATGGAGAGAGGTAATGCCGTGGTTTGGATGGTCTCATAGGTTCATGCATTTCAGCATTTGGTTCCCAGATGGCAGCGCTATTTGAAGATGTTGTTGAGCCTGTAGAAGACGAAACTTAACTGGAAGAAACCTGTCACTGTGGGGCGGGCCCTACCAGTGAGTGCCTGCCCTCATTTGAGCCTGAATTTTCTCTGTGCTTCTTGTTCTGCTGAGGTGTGAGCAAGTTACTTCACCATAGATGGGAGCTGATGTTCCCACCAGGAAACCATTAGTTCAAATAAGCCCCCACTGAGTTGTTTCTGTTACTTATTTTGTTACTGAAAAGAAAAACTAATCCAGTAAGCCACATCTACTAGATGCTGTATCTAGTAGATGCAAACTGGTGACTATGAGCATCTATTACTATTCTCCTATGAGCGTCTATTAGGTACAAATCAGTGACTAGAAGTTTGGAGGAGTCCCAAACCTGGATATGGTCACTGTGACAGTGTGGGGCCATTGGACTTAAGCCATAAACACACCTCTCAAGAGACAAAAACCTTTGTCAAAGAAATATCAGATGGTGTGGGACTTTCATGCCTCACCCCGCCCTTCCAAATCCACCTCACATGGAAACACATCCTCCTTCCTTCCACGAGTATTACTACCTTCACTAGACAACCCACTCTACAGTTCCTCGATCTTAGACTCCCGGCTTCCACAATGGTGAGAGATAAACTTCTTTTTGCAATCAATTATCAGTCTGAGACATTCAGTTATAGAAGCCACAAGTAGCTGTGACAATTGTCATAGTCATTCCCAAGTACTGGTTAATTTTCACTGGAAAATTTACTCTTAGTTCAGTTAAGTATAGACTTTCTAGGTCTAAGCATAGGAGACCCGGTGGTTGCCTAAGATGCCTTTCCCACAATCCCTCTTGTTTTGTTTAAAATAACCAAAGAAGAAGGTGATATTGCGTTGCATAGTGGTAGCAGAGCCACTAGACAGGGCTGAGAAGAATGTCCCTGGGCTCTGGAGACCCTGTTAGAAGCCCCCCATTAGTCAGACACCTCCTTGTCTCATGTCCTCATCTGTAAATGATGGGATCTGGGAGCCCTTGCAGACTTAGAAAACGTGAGAGCCATGTGGTATTGAGTTTTATTTCCCTATATCCAAGAAGATGAAGACAACGGAAAAGAAAACCACTCATTAAGACAATATGTTCCCAGAATGCCAGGAGCTTTCCCTCACCACCTAAGCTGACCAGAATATGCTTCATGATGACCAAGAGGTAACAGCCACATTCTTGAGGGGCAGCAGGGGGTCCAGTGTGTTTCCTCTCCACTTGACTTCCACAAAGCAGATAAAAGAAGCCCCATGACTTTAGGAATTTGTCTTCAAAGATGATCATCATCAACATAAAAAGAAACAAACTTTTTTTTCTTAGTTCCTTTATTATTAGATGTGTGTGACTCTATGGAGGACAGTGCTGTGTGTTTTCCATGGCGACAGAACAGAATTCTGTGACCCCAAACCTTAACTTCCTTACTCTGAAGCAATGGGACCAGGTCTCAACCTCAGATTTCAGAGAAGTCAGAATGGACATTTGTCCTGAGAAATACTTTATCAGAAATGTCATGTTCACACATGTTCAGAGAGATGGAGATGCAGACTAAGAAGAGGCTGTATTTGTGGTTCCTTCCCCAGCATGATTCACCTAGAAATTTCCAAGGACTGGCAAGCTGCCACCTAACACCTAGGCAGAAAACACAACCCATTGAGCATAGCGCTGGGCAGTCAGCCAGGCCACCCACAAGCAGAGAATTCATTTCTGCTTTCTCTTGCGGGCAATTGGAATTCAACCTCTGTAAAACAGCCATGGCCCACCTATGGCCCACACAGTGTCACTGGGGGTCTGACATCTCTCCTCTCTCCACAGAAGCAGCTCCAGTGTGAATAACCTGAAGTTCTCACCACTACACTTTGTCACAGCCCTTAGCTTACCCTCCTGGCCTGTGAGTCCAACACTCAGAGCCACCAATATGCCTGAGATCACAGTCTCTTCCCATATTCCTGGTTCTCCAGGTTCCCAGTGTGCCTTGCTCATACCTCAGCCTGTGAAAGATGGTTGTCTCTTCCCTGTCAGGCAGCAGGAAGTGGCAACAACATGTCCAAGAACTAGGGCCTCTACAAAACTCTAAGTTATAGGTCACAGGTCTTGGGGCGTGTGTGATTTGATCCTCAAAGGAAACCTATTTTGAGCATCAGATTAGGGGTGGAGTGGAGACTAGAGAATTGTTTTATCTTCTTCTTCCCCTTAAGGTTGCTTGTAGGAAACTGGGAGCCATTACCAGCCTTACTGGAAATATGTTCTAGAAGGAAAAACATCAGTGTGTGTGTGTGTGTGTGTGTGTGTGTGTGTGTGTGTGTGTATCCCACTATAGGATACTTATCTAACTTGCAAAACTAGCCTCTTTAGTTTTTTTAATTTCATGCCTTTGAATAATACCTGTGTTTCACACAAACCTGATACTAAATTTAAGATCAGCAATGAGCCTGGTAGGATGGCTCAATGAGTGAGGACTCTCACTGCCAAGCTTATGGTCCATTCCCAGGACCCACCTAGTGGAAGGAGGGAACCATAAGCTGTCCTCTAATGTCTATATGCCATGCCATGGCATATGTATGCCCATGCATGTACATACAATATATTAAATGAATTAATTACATGTTAAAAAATGAAAGGTCAGCAGGGCTTCGTTGGTGGTGGGCTTCCATGAGGTCCTGGGAAAGGAGACTGAGAGAAGCAAGCATCGCCCAGTCTAAGTCCCCTAGAGGAAGCTAAAGAGTGATCGCTATTGTTTTTACCTTCAGGGTCTTAATCAGATGCTCTGGTATCTCTTTCGTTGGCTGTCCCCTTGTCATTCTTTATTGGAGCTGCCATTGCTTTAGATAATTGCATTCACCCTCCCCAGACTCCCCCTTCACGAACCTTCTTGGAAGCCTGAGCTCATGACTCATGCTCCACTGATACAAAGTGACTCTCTGAATTCATCAATACCTGACACAGGGCTGCCCCTGTCCCCATTAGGCACCAGATCATTGACTGGTTGGTTAATTTCAGAATTGGGTTTAGGGTCATATGAATTGTTACAAAATCTCTTTTGACATCAGGTTTGTTGAGCTCATCAGTTAATCCAGGATTCAGGAGCAATCTCGTGTTAAATGCAGCCACTCCTGAGGAATTCCTAGTGAGTAACACTGGTTGGAACCATGAACATTCCAGCTGTTCCTCCAAACCAGCTTCCACTTTCTCCTCACAGGCTCATGCTGGGCAAGGGGCTTTCCCTGGAGCCCGTGGGCACCTTTACCTTCCTAGAAGCGTCTATCCTTCCCAAATTAGCCTGAGCCAGGACTGCTGGACTGTGTGTGCCCCTCTCCCCTGCTCTTTTTTTTTTTCTGTGTCTTAGTTGGGGTTTCTGTTGCATTGATGAATACCATGACCAGAAAAAATCTGGGGAGGAAAGGGTTCACTCCGTTCTTCAGCCTTGTAGTCCAGTCAAGAAAATACACCAGAGGCTTGGCCACACCGTGACCTGGTAAAGGCACTTTCTCAGTTGGGGTTCCCTCTTCTAAAATGCCTCTATCTGTGGCAGGTTGGCACTAAACTAGCTATTACACCCTCCGAAGGCAAAGCCACAGAGCCCTGACATAGCCAAGAGCCGCATGCGCTACAACAAAGCCTCCTCCCTTTTATGGGCAGAGTCGAGCCGTAATTCTTCACCTTTCTTGGCATCTCTCCTAACATCATAACCTCAATCCTCCCACCCTCACCTCCTGATGATCCATTCCACAGAAAGAAGTGTCTCCTCCGTGACTCTCAGACCCCAAAGGGGGCTTTCCCAGGAGCAGCTTTTTTGGCTGACACCCTTCTACCCTTCCCCGATAGAATTCACAGAAGAACGGAAGGTGGGGTGGGGGGTGTCTGATTTTACCAGGGACCTGTAAGGTGTGAGTTGGTCCTGAACTCCAAGTTCACATGTAGGGAACATTTTCCTACCAAAGCAGTGTCTTCAAAGGACTGTGTGTTGCTTACTATCATGGAAAATACAGAACCTACGTTGTAGTATTTACAGATTTGATTAGACAATAGTCTGTTAATAGGCCAAACCTGTCTATAATCCAACTTTGTTTGTAAGACCAAGATTCACAGTAACTGAGCCAAGCTTTAGCATTATGTGCATGATTTGAAGAATCTCTGGCAGTATTGGTGGGGAGGGAGGACGGGGGATGGGACGGGAGACAGGATTAGACAGGCTGGGACACCCACAAGATACAAAGATACACGAGAGTTCATCCTGCCATCTGCATTCAGAAATCTGAGTTTCATGCTTCAATCATAGCATACCTCTAAGAGACTTTTTTTTTTTTTCATACATCAGTAAGATAGTTTATAGCTGTACTGTGGTGATTGGGAGGGACCCTATAAGCAGTAGAAAGAAGTTAGTCAAATGTAAGTTCTGAATAGGTTTTACAACTCTGAGGAATTCCTTTTCTCCTTTCAAACCTCACAGTCCTTGTATACATTCCAAGGGTTGCTCATATAATGAACAAGTGTGCTCCTCTCCCTAAGACTTCTATCCTCCATGCCAGAGCTCAGTATACCAGAGACCACAGTCACCTCCTTCACCCGCCCCAGACAAGATACAGAAGTACATCACCAGCCTTAAGTAAATAAAAGTTCTGCATACTTCATCACATTTGAATTCAAGGTGGACAACAAATAACCACATGGGATCTTCTTATTAAAATTTACTTATAGTTCATCTGAAATCAGGTTAGCTTGAAATTCTGTATTTTATCTCTCAAATCACCCCAAACTTTGATTCCTTCAGAATCAGAAGCCTGGTCCAGACTGACTGTAGCTGATTGTCCTTCTAATCAGCAGACCCCCTCTAAGCCATCCCACGTCTGTCTCTCCTCATCCACTGCATGCAAACCATAGAAACAAAGCACCAGATGCCATCAAGGCAGTGCAGTGCCCTCAGCCCTCCTGGATGGCAAAAGTCCCTAGACCCTGAGTAGAGAAAACATGGGTGTTCTCAGAGTGTCCCTTCATAGGGAGAGGGGCCTCCCAGGGAATTAATCCTCCTCTTCCCAGGAACATATCTCAGTCAAGGGTATATTGGAGCTGGGAGGACCAGTACCCCATGCTCTTCCTTTCTGTGAGGTCAGGCAGAAATCCAGAAATGAAAAGCCTAGCCCTTTGCAGATTGGGAGCACTCCTGGGAGAAAGGCTCGGTGTCAGCATCTGCTTGTCCATTGTGATGACTGATTTTGATGGCCGACTTGACAGGATTTAGAATCACTATAGAAACAGACCTGGGGTCTGTCATATGAGGGATTTTCTAGATTAGTCTAATTGAGGTGGAAAGACTCATCTAAATGTGAGTGGCACAATTCCATAGATTGGGATCCCGAGCTGGATAAAAAGGAGAAATCAAGCCAAGCATCAGCATTCAGCTCTCTTTGCCTCCTAGCTAGGGGAGCACTGTGACCAGCTGCCTCAGGCTATTGCCACCATGACTTTCCCATGCCATCCAACTGTGAGCCAAAATAAACCCTCCTTTCTTATTTTTTATCATGTATTTTGTCACAATAGTAAGACAATTAGCAGACCCAACCTACCAGGCCAGGAGCTGCAGGTGGGAAGAAGCAGCATTTAGTGTTCACAACAGGGCTGGAGCTCTGTCTCCTATCCTGTCTTCTAGGAAGGTACGGTGAAACCCCTCTACAGGATGTCACTGCTCATCTGCCAGAGCATCTTTCTTTTTTTTTTTTTTTTTTTTTTTATAAAACTTTATTTATTTATTTGCCTTGGTGTTTGCCTTGAACTGGAACTACAGACAGTTGTTAGCTGCCATGTGGGTGCTGGGAATCGAACCCGGGTCCTCTGGAAGAGCCACCGTCTGCTCTTCCAGAGCATCTTTCTAACCTGGAGTCTCTGGCTTTCTGAGAGCTGACTGAAGGAAATGGTTCCTACAGTCTGTGAGTTTCAAGTGCCCTATGATACTGGGTAGAGCAAAGGTGTAGGGGCAAAAGAACTGTCCACTTCTTGTTTCTGCTTCACTGTGTGGTGCTGGATGAACTGAGTCTCAGTTTGTTCATTTGTAAAATGGGGTTAATGATGTGTAGAGCTGCTGAATAAATTACATGAGATAATGCAATCTGGGCCTGGTGCTGTGTGTGACATCTCACACTTGTTCATTCCATTTCCTGAATTTATTGTGGCGGTAAAACCTGGGTGATAACACATGCTCTTGTATAATGTAGTCTGTATAATAGCAGCCCTCATAAACTCTCTTAGCCCCAGTTGGGCTATAAACCACAGGGGATGGAGGGTAAGCCTCACTAATTGATTCAATAGGCCAGACCTGCTAAGCCCTGTCCCTTCGCCTTGCCTTTCTCTTGATGCTCAAGAATGTTCTACAAAGATTGCCATGAACAAGGCATTCCAACCATACTCTGGAGCAGCTCACACCAGTCATTTGCTGTGATGGATAGAGTGCTTTAGACTGCCTGTGTGATTGTGGTGAGCAGCTGCCAGAGCAGTGAGGCGACTGCACTGAGGAAATTCAGACTCCTGGGGAGTGTGGTACTGCCCAAGCCACCATCATTCCAAAATTAGACCTTTCCTCCACTCCATCATTACACGAGTAAGCAGTCAGAGCACTTCCTGAATACGGACCACAGATCAAAAGTGATTTATAGAAACATCCACATGTGTAGATGGGTGGCAGTGAGAGGAAGGGAGCCTGGACTTGGCCCCAGACCAGCAGCAGCCTCCTCAGCCACACACAACTCCAGCAAAATGCCTGTTCCCCTCATGCCATGGGGACAGAGGAAAATTATAGTCTCTTGGGGCAAAGGAATGGGAAGGTCTTTCAGTTCAGTTCATGGAACACTGCAGCATTTTTTTTTAAAATCAGCCATGGGGTTGGGAGAAAGCTCAGTGGATAAAGTGTTTGCACACAAGCATTGGTGTCTACAGCTTGCAGCTTCAGGACCCTCATGGATGCTCTGCAGGCAGGGTGGCCACTTGGAATCTCAGCACTCAGGAAACTGAATCGTCAGGACAAGCTGGCTGGCTAGAGCCTCTAGGATCAGGGAGCTCTGGGTTCACTGAGAGAGCCTGCCTCAAAACCAAAGTGTAGAGAGATCAAGAACAGCTGCCATCAACTACGGCCTTCCACATATTCACACATATATGTGCATATGTACACATGCACCACCTGCACCCATGCATACCCATACACATTTAAACACATATGCACATAAGCGCTCTCTCTCTCTCTCTCTCTCTCTCTCTCTCTCTCTCTCTCTCTCTCTCACACACACACACACACACACACACACACACACACACACACACACTAAAAACAATTTAGCTCTCTGGATTTTCTATGGAAACATTGATCCAGTGGGTTTAGCTTGGACCTGGGTATCCACGCTTCTGACGGCCTCCTCCACAATCCTTCTGGAGCTTGGCTGCATAATTGAGCCACTAGGGAGGCTGTGGAATACAGATGCTCCTCAGCTGACAATGGGGTCACAACCAATAAACCTACCGTAAGCTGAGAATATTGTACGTTTAAAATGTGTGCACCGTGCCTCACTGTGACAGCACAGCCCAGCAACACGGCCCATTACCGAGTGGCAGTTGTCCTTCTCTGTGTTACCACTGCTGCTTCTGCCTACTGTCACAGGACAGTATCAGAACGCATCCTGCTAGCCCAGGGAAAATTCAGTACAGGCTCTACAAAACAGGTGTTGGTTATCAGAGAGTGGAGTCTCAAGCTAAACCCTTTTAGGTAGGGGCCTCTCTGGTATCCTAGCCCAGTTAGAGCAGTGGCTGAGACAACACCTAGGTATTAGGTCTTTTGAGGCACACTAGTGATGTTGGTATGAAGTCAAGTTTAAGAACCAACGCCAAGACAATTTGTAAAACCAGGCAAGTCTGCAAGAAAAAAATACAGGTTTAAAAATGAATACCTTTTAAAAAGAATTCAATTACTCTCTGATTTGGTGTGGTCCTACTGGTATTGATGGCCCAACTAACTTAGGATATGGCACAGTTTCTGATCTGGAGCTTTAAAATCCAGCTGGCCAGATCAGGGTCACCTACATGTTTTTGTTTGTTTAAATACAGCTGCTTAAAACTCAACTCTGACTTACTGAGCCAGATCTGCATTTTGTTTAAAGTTCAAATGTCATGGGGGGCATCTAGAACCACTGACACCAGAAAATTTGCAAAAGGTCCAATTTGCTGAGACATGATTATGTAGGAAGCATGAGTGTTTGGGAGCTTGCTACCTCACCATTTCAAGGTGACCAAAGACATAGATATGTTTTTTTTTTCCAGATCTTTATCAATAAAAGATGTTTAATTGAAAGATGGGATAGGGATTCAACTTAGTGTAGAGTGCCTGCCTAGCAAGTGCAAGGTCCTGGGTTTGCTCCACCGGTGCAAGGAGAGGGTGGAGGTGCTGGTGGATCAGTAACCCAGAATTACAAAATATACTCTATGGTAAATTTCTAATCTCATATTGTTCCTGCATTCTTGAGTCTGCATAGAGATGGGGTCACAAAACTCAGCCATTCATTTGGACTTTCCTCTATCTGGTCCTCTTTCACTCAAAGCCAGAAAAAGTACACGCACATCCCACCCACCAAAAACAGTGAGAATTTGATACGACACCTCTGCAGCTCCTGAAAATTGGGAATTTTTGTGGGGCTCCCCCTGGTGTCAAGGGTGGGAATAACTTCTGATTAGAGAGGGGAGCGAGGGGCTCTGTGCAGCTCCCTCTGTGGTCCGATCCCTGTAAGCAAAGCCCGAGTTTATCTCAGTCAGGACTTCTCTCTCTAAGGCATGAATTTCTCATTGAGCCTCCCGAATTTTATTTTCAAGCATGCCAATGGCAGATTAAATGGCTACATGAATGAGAAAATGGAAGAGGCTTTGAAACAGATGGTTGGCTGTGCGGGCTCAGTGTCTTGCCAAGTGCTGGATTGTGTTGCCATATGAATGAAAATTCCACTGTGACTAGGTTTTTATATGGATGACAGGGTCTCCCAGTCCCCTGGCAGTGGGGCCTGGAGCAGTTACCTACCATTTATTCCCTTCCCATCAGGGCTCAGTTTCTTGCCTCTCTGGATTTTCCTGGTTTCTTTCTGTGAAAGGGAGTGTCATTCTAGACCGATTTCCTGATGGCGTAAATGATTTAGTAGGGATGATGAATATCAATAAAACTGCAGATGGCTTTAAGGCTCCTAATGAATGTGACAGTCACCAATGCCAAATCCTTTTCCCATCTTGCATTCAAGATGAAAACAAGCTTCAATAGTACCCGCTAAGGGTACTTCTTTAATTATGCATTATACTATTTAAAGTCAGAGGTACAGCTGTGTATGTGGCTGTGTGCAGAATACACAAAAACCAGAGAGGCCCAGGTTCGAATCTCAATTCTGTTATCCAATAGCTGTGTGATATTAGGCATACTAAACAGCTTTGCCAAGCTTCATTGTGAGATGTAGATGATACTCATTGACCCTGGACATTTTGAAAATAACAAACACAAGAGATGAAGCTTGCCTGGCATTCATAGTTCATTTAGTAGTTATACGCACCTACTGTGTGCACAGGGTTCACAAGGTGCTATGGATTTGGAAAGTGAAAAGACTAAATGAATGCCCTGAGGTCACTGGCCATTTTCCTCTGTTCTTTTCAATGTGACCACACTGACTCAGTCTCTCTGTATGATTGGTCTGGTGGAGAGGTGGCCAGGTCTCTCCTGTAGGAGGTACCAGAGATCAGTTTTGTTCGTTTGTTTTCTCATTTCCTTTTATTTCTTTTTATGTAAACTTTGGCTACTTCCGGGAGTCAAACAAGCTATGTTCATTATTGCAACCAGTGAGGCACTAAATTTTAAGTCACGGCAACTGACTTCAGAAATAGCCCCTTTGACATGGCATTCCTCTATGATCGAAGATCCTAAGGGAAGAAACTAGGTCAGAGCTCTTTGAAAATGTGATTGGCTGCTTTAACAAAAAAGAAAACAATTGGTTGGGGCAAAGCACTTGCCTAGCCTCTGCAAGGACCTGGGTTCAATTCAATATCGCAAAGATTATGAAATAAAATAAAACTACAGTCATTGAGTTCTCTTGTAAGAATCTGACATTTTGCAGGTGACCTTTCCAGCAGGCGCTGGCACTGTAGGATTGGTATGATCCCAGTTTGAACATAAAGCAAGTTCTCCCCAAGTGGACAAAGTGGGTGTCAGGTCAGAGGGTACTGAGTGACAGATCTGGGGCTGACAGCGTGGATGAGATAATCCACAAGCTAAGCTTGTCCCCTTAACCACCGTTGCAGAGATCACATAGATCCTGACTAGGTCATAGGAAAGGCTTGAGGGCCCAGAGCCTCTGGGCCTGGCTCCTCTAACATGCCTCCTCCATCAGACAAGTGTTTCAAACACTATAAGTCTCAGAGCTGAGATGCAGCAGAGGGAGCATTAAGAATTTGACTGGGGCATAAATCTGAGCTTTTGGAAGATTTATTGCACCTACCAAGTATCAGACAATGACTAGTGGGTAAAAGAAAACAGGTTTACATCTCCCTATCCCATGATCCCTCTGGGCCAGTCTTACACACAGTCTGTTGCTATTCTTTCCTGTTTCCTTTGCTCTTTATTTCCATAGATTTGGGTGGGGAAAATTGGGGTTACATGAAACCTCAGCATGGAGCCCAAGGATGCTGATTCTATTGATAGAAAATGAAATCAGGAAGATCAGTTGGCTCAGGTTCTCTGGCTAGAATTTTAAAAGCTGACTTCTCTCTTTGGGCAGCAATACTGAACTTCTCAGACTCTGCTTAATGATGATCACGTGGTGATGTGCACACGTCTTAGATAAAGTGTCACCTTTTCACATTCTGCTGGAAGAATTTGTGTCACATTAGGTTCCTTCTTTTTTTAGTCAATCTGTAATGAGAAACTTCTGTCTGTTTCATTTAACTCAGTTCACTTGTCTGGATTTATAAACTTATTATCAGCCCCTGAGTCTGTTTCCCTGTCTGAAATATATGATCCCTTAACTGAACCACCCTGATGTATGGTAATGTGTGTCAATGGCTCAACAATGGTTCCTGGAGCTGGAAGATGGTTCAGTGGGTAAATCACTTGCTGTGCAAGCCTGAGGACCTGAGGTCAGATCCCCATATCCCACCTAAAAAGCCAAGTGTAGCTTCCCGCACCTGTAATCCCAGTATCGTGGAGGACAGAGCCAATGGCTGCCAGCCTAGAACACTGTCTCCAAGAGGTATGCTGGAGATACCCAAAGTCCTCTACTAGCTTCTGTGCCCACAGTAGGCAAGCATATGTGCATACATATGTCCATATATGCCACATACTCAAAGAGAGAAGTTTCTGAGCTCCAGCCCCACAGTGTGCTGATTTTCTAGGAGTGAGTAGAAGCCTTGGATCTACATCTGGTGGTGGCAGATGTGGGCTGAGACAGAGTGAGTAGCTCAAGGTGACACTGGACTCACTTCCTCCTGCCTCAACCTCTCTGGTGCTGGAATTGCAGGCATACATGTGAATCTGTGCTGCCCGTGGAGGTTACTTGTAGGCCTCTCACTTTATAGGCTCCCCTTTGAAATTCTCAAGCCAAGGGCATATTCTTAATTCTTCTGAATCCTTTGCAGAATAATAAGCCTCTGTTAAGTGTCTGTTGAGCAACAATTAAGCCACTTCTGTCTTCTCCTGCAAATGTAGACTATTTAGAACATTTTGCAATGACTTCAGTCTGGGCTTCTTTTAAGAATATTGATTCCAAGTCATTTTTTTTGTTGGACCTGTTTGTAATTTTTGTTTTATTGAAGGATTCAAAAGTAGTGTATGAACCATTAAGCTGCTTAATCAGCAATCTAGATGGAAGAGACATAAGCAATATTTATAAAGATTCCACATTAACTCTGAAGAAACAGATGGAAAGGTAGACTGTAAAATAATAAGGCATTTGTGGCTACTTCTAACAACCAAAAAAGACACAGCTTAAAAGAAAACATTGAGTTCCCTTTGATATGCAGGGCTTCTAATATTTGCAGTGTCAAAATAACTGATTAGAAAGATTCCTAGAACCCAGATTCAAAGGAGACTCAACAGTCACTTCTACAATAATGAGGCCTCCCAAGCACAATATTGGTGGCAGAAATTGGACCCTAATGGAGCATAGAAAATCTAGGATATGCCCTTAAAATATAAAATAAGGCCAGACTTCTTGTGTCAGATTTTGTGACAGTCATTATTTTTACATTTATACCAAAGTTTTTTAAAATGAGGGAAATAATAGGAAATGTAAGTTTTCTGTTATCTGTGGACAATTTGTCAAACAGAAAAAGTTAACAGTAGCAGTGATTTGCTTTCTAAATCATTTCAGAGTATCAAACAAGAAATTTAACAATTACTGTATGTTCTCCTGGTGTCAATGGACTGCTGCATGGTTTTGCCTATTATTTGTAAAAAATTCTACCAGGAATTCATTTATAGTGGGACTCCATAAGCAAATTATTTTATAGTTCCAAGAGAAGGCTCATGGATGGTGTTTGAATGAAAGTAAATTTAGGCTCCAACTGGGAGAGTGAGACTCAGTGTCCCAAGTTGGAGGCTGGTCTGGACCACAGAGTGGAAGCCCTGTCTCAAAAAAATCAAAATGGCAGCCAGGTGTGATGGCACAGGCCTTTAATCCTAGTGCTCAAGAAGCAGAAGCAATTGGATCTCTGTGAGTTCGAGGCCTGCCTGGTCTACACTGAGAGTTCCAGGCCAGGCAGAGCTGTATAACAAGACCCTGTCTCAAAGCAAAATCCAAAAAGCAAAAACCACCTTTCCTTCCCCATGTGCCAGAACCACAGAGCTCAGAGGCTTCAGAGACCAGTGGCTCCCTCCCACACAGAGCAGTAAGGGATGCCTGTTAGAACCTGAAAAATGTCAGACCTTCATGTTCCAATGCAGCCCCATGTATTAGTGACACATCCTAAAAATATGATTTTTCATTTCTTCCTTCCCACTATTTAGTTTCCATTTTTACATATATGTTTCATGATAGTTTTGCTTTTGTGTATTTACTGCTCAGTTAGGTTTTAGGACCATTATGTTTCCCCACTCAGTTTACATAAAGCAGGTCACATCTCATATTTCTCCTCTTATTCCAATGTATTTTCATCTTTCATCCTTATCCCCTCCTCCTTTTATATTTTTTTGTAACTGTAACTGCTCATATGTTTAGCAATCTCTACTATCTGAAGACCCTAACTAATACTATTACAACTTTCTCCCCCAGCTACTCACCCTCATTAAGAAAGTCGATCTAATACTAAATTTTTCTCCTCATCCACCCTACTTCCCTCCTCCTAGTCGTAATCATATTATCTAAACCTTAGCATCCTTCAGACAGTTCTTGGTCATTTATCCTCTTGTAATTGTTAAAGTCAAAGGCTCCCCGTTAATAATTGTATGGTGTTTTGCACAGCGATAATATCAAACAGCTCTGCTTGCTCTCATAGTGAACAGCCTACTTAGGGAATAACGTAGAGCTTGCTCTAGGTTCTCTGAGCCCCTGAACTCATTGTATTTTCTACACTATACATTTAACTCTACCACCTTCTCGTCCCACTTTTATGACTGTGAGCACTTCAGTTGAAAGATTATAGCTGACTAAAAAAAAAAAAAAAAAAAAAGAAAGACAATGAAACAACCCTAGGTGAACAAAGAGCCCAAAAAATACAATTCCTCCACCTTGTATTAACACCAAAGTAATGGCAGCTATTGAGAGGGAATTAGATTAAACCATAGACAAAGAACTAAAATAAAAGATTATGAGTATGGTCATAGAAATTAATGAAGAAAATAAGCTCCCAATCAAGAACAGTAATAAAAGGAAAAACAACACAAGCTATTAACGAAGAAGTCAACAAATGAACTCAAGGACAGACATCACATAGCTTGATAAAAACCTACATCTCCCATGGTAAAAGTCTGGAAAAAGTTTGGAATAGTAGAAACATATCTAAACATAATAAAGGCAATATATGACAAACCTATAGCCAATATTATACTAAATAGGACAAAACTCAAAGCATTTCTACTAAAATGAGGAACAAGATATGATAAAAGTATTTATTTTCTCTATTCTTATTAATTATACTGCTGGAAGTCTTAGAACAGTAATACAAGAGAAACACATAAAAGGATGGGAGCAGGAAGGAAGCCAGGCAGTTGTGGCACAGGCCTTTAATCCTAGCACTTGGAAGGCAAAGGCAGATGATTTCTGTGAATTTGAGGTAGGCAGGTTTACAGAGCAAGTTTCAGGACAGCCAAGGCTACACAAAGAAAACCTGTCTTGAACTCCCCCTCCAAAGAAAAGAAGTCAGAATATCTCTGTTTATGCATGATATTAATTTATATCTGAGACCCTAAGCATCAATTTAAAAAACTCCTAGAACTAAAAGAGTGTCAGAATGTAAAATCGCATGCAAAAATTAATAGCCTTCTTATATGCCAATAAAGAAAAAAACTGTGAGAAAGACAAGCAAGAAAACAATTCTATTCACAATAGTAAATAAAACAGACAACAGCCACAACTAAAACCTTTGAAAAATGCCCAACCACGAATGTGAAATTCCTCTACAGTAAAACCTTTAAAACACTGAAAAGAGAATTTGAGGAATACACTAGATGGAAAGGCTTCGCATGCTTATGGATCAGAAGAATTGTTATCATAAAAATGATAACATGAAAGCAATCTACAGATTTACTGCCACAGAAATAGAAAAAAATATTCTTAAAATATAAACAGAAAAGTAATCTTAAAATTTATATGGAATTCCAAAAAGCCCTCAGATATCTAAAGCAGCCCTGAGCACAATACTGCTGATAGTATCACCATACCTAATTTCAGTTATACTACAGAGTCATAGTAATAAGAACAGCATGGTACTGGCACAAAAGTATACATGTACATCAATGGGACAAAATAGAGAACCCAGATACAAAGCCACACAACTACAGCCATTTGATTTTGACAAAGATGCCAAGAACACACATTGAAGAAAATCAACAAGGACCTCAACATAAGATCCAAAACTCCAAAAGTGCTAGAAAAAAAAAATAGGGAGCAATTCAAGTGTAATTCAAGACACAAGAATAAGTAAATAAATAAAAACTTTTTGAATAGAATTCTGATTGCTCAGAAAACAAGGCCAATACTGGAAAAAAATAGACTCTTGTGGATTAAAAAGCTTCTATGAAGCAAAGGAAACTGTTAATCAAGTGAAGAGATAGCCTATAGAATGGAATGAAGTCTCTGTCAGCTGTGTTAGCTATCACAGAACTAGTATCTAGAACATATGAAGACCACATGAAAGTAAGCATCAATAAAAACTCAGTCAATACGTGGGCTATGGCATGTCTCAAGAAAAATAGAAATAGCTAATAAATATTTGAAAAAATCAATATCATTAGTCATCTGGGAAATGCAAATTAAAACCACTGTAAGATTCCATCTCAGCCTAGCGAGGACAGCTACCATCAGTGACAAGTGCTGGCCCAAGGAACACTTGTGCACTATTGGTGTGGGGCATAAATTGGTGAAACCACTATTGAAAGTAGTGTGGTGCCTTCTAAAAAAAGCTAAAAATTAAAGCTGCCATGTGACTGAGTCATACCACTTTCTGGATATATGAAAGGGATTCCATGGCATAAATTGGTGAAGCCACTATTGAAAGTAGTGTAGTGCCTTCTAAAAAAAGCTAAAAATTAAAGCTGCCATGTAACTGATTCATACCACTTTCTGGATATATGAAAGGGATTCCATATCCTGTTGTAGAGGTTCTCACACATCCATTCATGATCCATTGCTGCTCTATTTAGCAGTGTCTAGGAAGCAGAATCAGCCTGGACATCCTTCTTGATGAATGGACAATACAAATGTGGTACATGTACACAATGGAATTTTGTTTGTCCATAAGATAACATAATGGAATGCATAGAAAATTGATGGAACTTGAAAATTTATACTAAATGAAGTAACACAGACCCTAACCCTAACCCAGAAAGGCACATGTTCTTGCTCATATGTGGATTCTAGTGTTGAATTGTTAAAGGTAGGTGTTTAATTTGGAGTTTCTGTAGAGGTCAGAAAGATAGAAAGATTATGATGGGGTGAGAATTAAGGAAAGAGAGGATGCAACACATAATTTGAAAGTATCAGGGAATACTGGGTATTCAAGTGGCAGTGTATTTGGGATGGGGGTTGGGGTGGGGAAGAAAATAGGGGGTGGGGAAGAAAATAGGGTGGTGGGGTGGGTTAACTTAAACTAAGAATAAATAAAAAGTCTTATGGAATCTCTACTTTGTAAGCTATATATAATAAAATATTAATATAATTATATTATAAAATATTTATTTAAGAATTTGAAAGGAAGTACCTTGAATGCGTGAGCAATGCAGAAGACACAGTGTATTAGGATTACCTAGAAGAAGAGAGATGATAAAATAAATACATACTTAAATATATGTATGTGTACATATGTTGCTAGGTGTCTCGGCAGTTGCAATCCGAAGTCCTGAAGGATTCCTGGAGAGATACTGGTCTTCACACTACATTGGAAGCCCAAAGAAGCTGCTTCTAACATCAGTGAGGGGTGCAGCAGCAATAGAGCTGATGAACTTTCCAACAGAGTGAAGGAAAGTAGGCAACATACAAAAGTGTATTTGTTCCATGTCTTTTTATCTGGGCTACCACCAGTAGGTGCCATCCATGTTTAGAGTGTGGCTCTTCCTTCTTTATGTAATCCAATTAAGAACTTTACAGATGTGTGCATCACTCACATTATAGTTCACTCCACATCCAATCGTACTGAACTAATAGTAGCTGCCACACATGGGTTATAAAATGAAAATCTGGGTGTCAGGTGTGGTATACCTTCTTTTTTGTTCCCCAAAGAATTTAAACTTTTGCCATTGCTTTTGGTTGCCTACCAGAGCTACATAGTGAGATTTACTACTAAGGATACTGTAGACCTTAATTGTAGGACATGGAAGAATCAAATTGGAACTGACCTAGAAATTCCCTCCCTGATGGACAGGTTTCATAGTGCCAAAAGGTACCATACAGATGACTCATGGAAAAAAATGATGAATGGAATTACCAAGAGGTTGTACCTGGGAGCTATAATACCATTCTGGCAGGCAAGATATGCTTGGGGTGCAATCGTGGTATGATTGCTTTGACTAAATCACAACAAATCAGACAGTTAAAAAAACTCTCCAGCATGCTGCTTCTCCTCTATTAAAACAAAACCCTTCTCTATAAATAATATTTAAATAATAAATATTACTTAATATATATCTCACAACAAATTAATTACCATAATATTTGAGGTGACCACTTTCTAGTTGGATTTCAGGTTTTCTCCACAGGAGGTAATTCATTTCTATTACCATAAACCCAATCAAGAGCCCAAGGATGGAGAAGTCCTAGGCTCTAGAGGTGCAGAGGAACCTACTACTATTGTTTAGTTAAATGCAGATGGCAGATAATCAAACTGTCTTCTAAATATTTATGTTTATATACATAGGTTGGTGACTATCTTACAGTGTCAATTGCTGTGAAGAGATACTGTGACCTCAGTCACTCTTATAAAAGAAACATTTTATTGGGGCTGGCTTATAGTTTCATCCATTATCATCATGGCAGGAAACATGGCAGTGTGCAGGTAGACATGGTGATGGAGAAGGAGCTGAGAGTTCTACATCTTGACCTGCCACACTGGGTATGGCCTGAGCTTATATGAGACCTCAAAGCCTACCTCCCCATAAGGTGACATCATGAAATAAGAGCAAAAATAATGTAATGGAGATCTGTGCTCTAAAACACTGGGCATAACATGATCATTGCACCCATAAATTCACAGCAGCTACAGTTGTTTGAATGTTTACACATGATCAATCCAGCCAATAATTTCATCTTGGATTGAAGGGGAAATTCATCAGATCTCACTTCTATCTGAGGAACTATTTGGAAGTCAATGACTACAGGGGGAGAATTCATTTTTTCTTGGGCTCTGTATACTGGCAGGTTTATCCATGCTCATGAAGGCAGCACTAACTGCACTCAGTGGCTCAAACAAAAGGAAAGGATATGAAGAGAAGAAAGTGATGAAAATTTCTGGGAATTTGATGAGGGGGGATTTGTGGGTAGATAATAATCAAGATACATTGAATATATATATATGAATTGTCAAAGAATAATTAAACCTATTTCCAAGTAAAATTACTTCTCTTCTTACATAAATTTTATTTGACAACCAAGACAAAGTATTTTAAGCCACCATCCATCTTTTTCTAATTTCAAAATAGTAGTAAAGATTTGAGGGGTGGAATAGACTGCTCAGTAGTAAAGTACCTCCTGTGTAAGCATGAAGACCCCACTCTCCAGCATCCATATGTGCTGCAGTGACAGACACAAGCAAGATCCCCAGGGATCAATACCAGCCCCTCCAGCCAAACAGATGAACTGCAGGCTCAGTGAGTGACCCTCTCTCAAAAGAAAAATGGAAAGTGACTGACCTATCGGACCAATATACACCACACATGGCGGGGGGGGGGGGCGGGAAGAGAGAATGCTTTCCAAAGGTTTGGGCTTTAACTCAGGCTATAAAATTGAATCTCAAAATGTCCTCTGGTCTTGTGAGACTTTTCACTCTTCCTTGAGTTTCTTCTGCCAATATTTGTCTTCCCTGGTATTTAAAGATAATAAAAGAGGTGCTGGAGAGACTGGGGTTTTGCTTGCAGTAACTTGCCTGAGAAGATCTGGTCCAGAGCTGGTGGATGTGACAGACTGAAGGTCAGAGAATGTGTTCTAGACTTTTCACTTTACTCATAGAAAGTCATTTAATTTCCCATGACACTATTAAACTCACATATAAGATGTGGAGTTTGGCTTATACCTTTTAACTCTACCTTTCTAGATTATTTGGCATGTAATCTACAACATGCTGTCATTAGTCAAGAGAAAGATGTAAATCTCCAAAATCCCTTATATTTTGCAATACCAATAGCTAACATCACTGAGGATTAGCAGACCACCCAGCAAAAAGCTATTTTACACCAAGCAGTCTATCACAAAACAGAAAATATAACTTTAGATTTTAACCCTTTGAATGTAGAATATTGGCAGAGGATTTAGCTACTCTTATGTATGCTGCATGACTCAACCCATATGGAGATCATCGTTATATTATGGACATTATAACCAGACTTCAGCTTTAAAGCAATACGAGTCAATGTTCCAAGTCAACAAAAATAAGACCAAGCTTTGAAGTGACTTTTAAAGCAAATCTTCTTCATAAATATTCATAGTCATGTAATGTAAGCAAATGTCCAGACAGAATTTTACTTACCTGAAGAATATGGGATTTATAAAGGATATGGGGCCCCAAAGCTACAATCTCTTTGTTAGCATTAGAATCTTTGAGCAACTAAGATTGGAACATCCTGGGGAAAGGAACATGGATGATAATCTATAATCCAATATTTGCTTTTTAAATTTAATAAATTTTGGTTTCCATTTCCCAAACAGAAAACTTTTTTTTTTTGCAAAGTCTTACTAGTACTCCATGAAAATTTTGATAAACTAGATTTGCTGAAGTTTCAAGTATTTAACTTCTTGTGGCCTTTTTGATACTTATACATTACAGTACACACTTAAAAAGTGTAATTGAGGCAACTGATAAATAGTTAGATAATACCAGGTAAAGACACAGTTAAGGTGTTTGTGATAGTTGATATATTGCTACAGGAAATTTGCTGACTTTTTCTTTTCTCCTATTAAAAATAGATTCTTCATATCAAAAAAGTTATCCACCATGATCAAGTAGGCTAAAGAGATATAGGGATGGTTCAATATACAAAAACTGTTAATATCATCTATCATATAAACAACCTAAAAAGGAAAAAAAAACACATAATCATCTCATTAAATGCTGAAAAAGCCTTTGACAAAAGTCAACACTCCTTCATGATAAAAGTTCTGGATAGATCATGGATACAGGGAAAATATCTAAATATAATAAAGACAATACACAGCAAGCGTCAAACTAAATGGAGAAAAACTCAAAGCAACTCCACTAAAAGCAGAAACAAGACAAGGCTGTTTATTTTCCCCATACCTATTCAATGCAGTTCTTGAAGTTTTAGCAGAGCAGTGAGACAACAAAAGAAGATCAAGGGGATACAAATTGTTTTTAAAAAGTCAAACTATCACTATTTGCAGATGATATGATTGTATACATAAGTGACCCCAAAAACTCTACCAGGGAACTCCTACAGCTGATAAGCACCTTTAGCAATGAAGCAGGATACAAAATTAGCTTAAAAAATTAATATCCCTCCTATACTCAAATGATAACAGGGCTGAAAAAGAAATCAGAAAAATAACACCCTTTTCGATTGCTGCAAATGGCATTAAATATCTTAGAGTAACTCTAACCAAGGACATGACAGATCTGTATGATAAGAACTTTGAGTCATTGAAGAAAGAAATTAAAGAGGATATCAGAAAATGGAAAGATCTCCCATGCTCTTGAATAGGTAGAATCAACATAATAAAAATGGCAATCTTACCAAAAGCAATGTACAGATTCACTGCAATTCCTATCAGAATCCCAAAACAATTCTTCACAGACCTCAAAAGAACAATACTCAATGCCATATGGAATAACAACAACAACAAAAAAAACTAGGATTGCCAAAACAGTTCTGTTCAATAATAGAACTTCGGGAGGCATCGCCATCCTTGACTTCAATCTCCACTAAAGAGCTTGTTGCTGGCATAGAAATAGACTTATAGATCAATGGAATGAAATCGAAGACCCTAACATTAATCCAGACACCTATGAACAATAAGAAAAAGATAGCATCTTCAACAAATAGTGCTGGCATAACTGGATGGTGGCATGTAGAAGAATGCAAATAGATCCATATCTATCACCCTGCACAAAGCTCAAGTCCAAGTGGATCAAAGACCTCAACATAAACCCAGTTACATTGAATGTAAATGACAGCCTACAGAATGGAAAAAGATCTTCACCAACCCTACATAAGAATATATATAAAATATAGAGAGAACTCAAGAAACTAGAGGCCAAAAACAAAACAAAACAAAACAAAACCTCCAAACAAACAAATAATCCAGCTAAAAAATGGGATTCAGAGTTAAATAGGAATTCTCAACAGAAAAATTACAAATGGCTGAAAGGCACCTAAAGAATTGCTCAACATCTTTAGCCATCAGAGAAATGCAAATCAAAACAACTGTGAGATGGTATCTTACATCTGTCAGAATGGTGTAGATCAAGACCACAGATGAAAGAATGGGATGTAGAGCAAGGGGAAAACTCCTTCATTGCTGATGGGAGTGCAAACGTGTACAGCCACTTTGCAAATCAATATGGAACTTACTCAGAAAACTTGGAATCAGTCTACCTAATGATCCAGCAATACCACTATTGGGCATATAGCCAAGGGATGCACATTTTCACCCTCAAAGCATTAGCTCTACTATGTTCATAGCAGCTTTATTCATAATAGGCAGAACCTGGAAACAATCTACATGCCCCTCAACTGAAGAATGGATTAAAAGAAACTGTGGAATTAAAAACTGATTTTTAAAATGTAATTTAAAAAAAATTACACAATGGAGTACTACTCAGTAGAAAAAAATGACATCCTGGAATTTGCATGGAAATGGATGGATCTGGAGAGTATCATCCTAAGTGAGGTAATCAGACCCAGAATGATAGACATGATATGTACTCACCTATAAGTGGATTTTAGAGGTAAAGCAAAGGATAATCAGGCTACAACTTACCTACCCAACCCTCCCTTCCAGCAGCTAGGTAACAGGAGGAAGTTGGGAGAGACTTCCATAAATTCCCCCTTGGAAGGGGAAATAGAGATTTTTGAGAAAACTGCAATCATACGGGGGAGAAGGGGCAAGGGGAGGTGGGAAGAGCACGTGAAAGAATGGGATGGTGAAGAGGAGGCAACAGAGAGAGAGAGCAAAGAAGTAGATACCCTGATAGAGGGAGCCATTGTGGGATTAGAGATAAATCTGGTGCTAGGGAACACCCAAGAACCCACAAGATGAGCCCAGCTAGGACTCTAAGCAATAGTAGAGTGTGCCTTTCCCTATTATCATATGAATGACCACCCTAATTGCCTTTATAGAACCTTCATCTAGCAGCTGATGGAGGCAAATACAGAGATCCAGAGATAAACACCTGGTGGAACTGCTGGTCCAGCCAAAGAGTGGGAGAAGAGATTACACGAACAAAGGGATCAGGATCACGCTGGGGAGACCCATGGAGTAGGCTGTCCCATGCTGTTGGGAGATCTCGTAGACCCTGAAATGACAGCTGAAGAAGCTTCATGGAATGTATCTGGACCCTCTGAATGTGGATAACAGTCAAAAGGAGAGAGCAGCTTGTGAAGCCTCTTGCACTGGGAACAGAATCTCTGACTGGTGCATGAACTGGCTTCTCTGAGCCCATGCTTCCTCACACTTATCTCAGTCCTATCTCACCTGGATATACCAGACTGAATTGACTCTCTTTGAGATTCCTTGACCTCTCTGGGGAGTGAACAGGGGGTGGGGGTGGGGGTGGGGAGGGAATGGGAAGGCTGGGGAGGATTGGGAGAAGGGGCAGAAGGGGGAATAGTGGTGGGAATGGGAATTTTTTTTAAATTAAAAAAAAAACTAAATGAAAAATTATAAAAGAAAGATACATAAACAAATAAAAAGAAAATAGACTTTTTTCTCATCCAGTATATCCTGATTATCGTTTTCTCCCCTCTACTCCTCCAAGTTTCTCCCCCTTTTCTCTCTTCCAGTTCTATTCCCTTTCTGTTTTTATTAGGAAGAAAAAAAAGAGATAAGAAGCAAACATGACAAAATAAAATATAGTAAAGATGGAGCAAAAACTATCATATTGAAGTTATCAGGAGGAAAAGAATCCTAAGAACAGGTACAAGAGTCAGAGACACACTCATTCTTACAGTCAAGAGTCCCATAAAAAATACTAAGCTAAAAGCTATTATATATATATATATACATATATATACACATATATATATTTAGAGAGAGACACAGAGAGAGAGAGAGAGAGAGAGAGAGAGAGAGAGAGAGAGAGAGAGCTAGAACAGAGAACCTGATGTAGGCCCATATAGACCCTGTGCATGATGCTTCAGTCTCTGTGAGCCCCTATGACCCCACAGACTTGATTCAGGGGGCCCTGTTCTCTGGTTTTCTCCATCACCTCTGGCTTTTACAATCTTCCTGCCTTCTCTTTCATATAATTCCTTGAGCTCTGAGGAAAAGTTGCTGGTTCTTAAAAAGTAAAATGATTTAAGAATGCATGTGATGATAATTATCAACCAAAATTAGTTCATCATGAATTAAAAAAAATGATAGATGCAGTAAGTTTAAGAAAAATAAACTTAAAAGTTTCAGCCACAATATAATCACCTTTCATAGTGAATAAGAAACAAAATAGAACCTCAATTCATGGAACTCAAATTTGTAGTCTTGGAAGAATGTGAAATCCCTTACTTAGAGAAACCGCTGAAAATCATGGGAGCTGAGCCCGTTTGAAATTCATATTAAATAAAAGCAATGCACACATACAATGCATCCCTTCTCTCTCTCCCCAAACATTAAATTTAAGCACCAGTTTCCAAGGTGCAGTGTAATAAGAAGGGAAAAGGTTAGACTTACTTTTATTATTTCCATAACTTTCAAATATTTGAAAACATAATAAATTTTAAACTTCTCACCTTAGATTTAGGCCTAAGAGACTCGCGAGCAAAGACATGACAGAAAAAGGAAAGACAATAAGAATTTGTCTTTTATAGTGATTCAGTGCAGCAGTGTGTCCACTCTGCTGAGTCTCTGACAGGCACGTGACCTTGCAGAAATAATCCATGAAGGAATGAAAGTCAAGAGGCAGAGAATTTGTTCCTCTTCCTCCACCTCCAGGCTCACATATATGCTACACTGACCAGCAATATTTCAAAATTATGCCAACTACTTACAAGAAAATACACATATGTATTCTTTCAGCTTGAGGAGTAGAGTCTATCTACTCTGAAAAGGGCAGCCACAGCACAACAGAGCAAGCTCCCGGAGAATTCTAACAGGTGCCTAAGGTACGGAGTTGGAAAGGTCCAGAGATGGGCTGTGCTCTAATGATAACCAAGGCTGATGTTGGCACAATAACCACTGTGAGACCTTTGTGCTAAGTTCCACCTTATTTCCAGCAGTGTAGAAGTCCAGGTAGAGAAACAAGCTACATCTCGGTCCTTGTGAAACATAATGGAAGGAGTGTCTGTGTCTCCTGCATGCATGTGAATAACCTTTTTTTCTATGATATTAGGGCCCTAAGTACTAACACAGGTTCAAACACATGTATGTATCTATCCTTCAGTTTAGAAAAATCTGAATTCCTCACCTTTTCATCTGATTCTTCTGTATTGCCACCCATGATATCATTTTGAAGTTATATAATTTATTAGGACAGCTAAACTATGACAAAACACAGTAGAAATAGTTTTTCCTTGATCATTCCTTTTCCAATAGAGCATGAAATTTATTCATGTATCTCTTTACAACTATTTATATGACAGTCTCCTGGTTTTCCAAACAAGCTCATAGGAAAAAGCTAAGTAGCTGGCTTAATGGTTTTTAATTAAATGAAGTCAATGCCTTTCTGTAGAGTGAAATAACAGAATGAAGTTAGGAAGACCACAGGGCTGGTGTGTGCATTGCAAGCTTAGGCGAGTGAACTTGATTTCTAGCAATAAACATTCTATCAAATTCAATTTCCTTCCACAAACTTATGGTGAGTAAATGCAATTTCCCATTCCAAGCCAGCATGTCTCTGAGATTAAGGTGATAGTCTGTAGGAGATAACCATAAAAGTTTAAAGCCATTATTCCTCCAACAAAATTACTACAAACTAGGATGAAAATAATTTCATGAACAAGATACAGAACAAACATAAACATCAGGGAAAGACCTTCAACACCAACCTTGCTATTTATATTTTTGATATTTTTAAGTAAACATCTTATATTTTTTCATGATTCAACTTAAAACTTTCTGGCTAACTCAGTTCTTTGTATTTGCCATACTGTGTCAAGGTTTTTAATGTTTCTTCAGACTACCAAAGACAGTGATTTCCAGACTTTGGTCATAAGTGTAGCTATGGATAAAGTTAGGGAAGTTTTATTTTGTCTTCCCAGTTCCATATCTCAGCTCTGAGCCTCTCTCTAGGACAAGAAAATGTGCCTAAAAGAGTAGCCTAAGGAGGCTTCTATGGTTAGTTCAAAAGTTCAACCCACAAAACACTTGTGCATAAATCATATAGCACATTTGCAAAAACACTTGACTGTATGAGAGTGAGTAAGGCTTATTTTGTGGAGATTAGGAATGAGTTCCAATGAAGCATGAAGGAGGAGGAGATGCTGGAGACTTGGACATTGGGGGCTTGAAAGAGCAAGCCCATAGAGATCGCAAGAGCTGGTAATAGGAGAAAATCATCCTTCTGTCCTGAACAGAACCTTGGGAATGGCCAGGTCTCAGGATAGAAAAGGTTGCCGATGAATTTGCTGGAAGAAGCATACAGCTTACCCTAGCTCAGGGCAGGAAGGGAATAGAAGGCTCATCCTTTCCTGCTGGAGAGATGCATGGTCATGAGTAGCAACCACAGAAGCCTTGCAGGGGAATATGGAGTATATGACAGGATAGGACCATAAAGGAAGACCTTTCCGTAGATGCTGGCAGGAATAATGGTAATTCAGATCAGATGACAACCTCCCTCCCTGCCCCCCACGCCTTGCTATGATTTAAATTTCCAATAACTCACTGCAGCCCTTGGGAAAGAGATGGGAACTACTCTTTATTGACTAGTCCTAAGATTTAGTCACCTAACAAAATGGGAAATAGAAATTAAATTATAGCAAAATGAAGGCCATTTCCAGCACACCAAAATTTATGGTATTTCCATCTGCTGTGTTTTCATATGGAGCTTGGTGTTTTTACTTAGTTGGGTTTAATTGAGGGTGGTTCTGAGGTAGGAGTATGATTTGGTAAACAGATTGTCTTTTATTCAGGTGGTTTTGCCCCTTAGCTGTTCCGACCTTGAGAGCATCCAGAAGGGAAGGTGGTCTTTCAAAATTAAAACCTAATGCACCAAGTGGCCATTTGGAAGTTATTAGTTTGAATCTTGGATTGGAAAACACTCTTCCAAAATATGCTAATAAGGTTTGACAAAATTAGGATCGTAAGGATTTAAAGTAGAAAAATCTATGGTATCAAATTTAATCTTGCTCTCAGAGCTGTTATAAATATTTAGAAGGTTGAATATAATCGGGGGTTTTTCAACACTAGCTGTATGTTAAATCACCCAGAGTATTTTATGAATAGATATATGCCAGACCTACTGAATCAGAATGTCTCCTGGTTGGGTCTCGTTTTTAATGGAGCTGTTTCTGAAAAATGATTTGTTTTGAAATGTCACAAGGCTCTAGAGCAGTTAACATTAATGGCTGTTTGAGAAACCTCTTCTAATACAACAGGCTACAAGGATGAAAACTATGGAAACAGTCATCCTACACTTATCCAAATGTATTTATTATGCACCAAAGATTTAATAGACCCGTGAGGAGTTACTGTCTTTCATGCAAGATCAAACACTCATCTCTGCTTTAGTTCCTCAATATGAATGCTCTGTGAACAAAACCCTAGGCTTTTATTGTAGGTTTTGAACAGCTAAGGGGCAAAACTCCCCACTGCTGAACTGGTCTGGGACTTTCTTCAGAAGCCCGAACTGAAGCATGATTTTTTTTGTGAACTCCACCACTCACACTGTCCACTCCCTAAGGAATAAATTATCCCAGGAAGTCTAGAATGGCTCAGGAAGGGAGGAGTGAATTTTAGAGAGGCAAGAATGGTCTGTTAGTGCTCCCAGAAAATACCAGTCCTGACTCTCTGCCTAGCAACTCTTTCCCCCGACTTCCGACCAATACCATCAACCTCCCAAACGACAGATATCAGGGTGCACAGTAGCCCCCACACTCAGTGTTTTCTCTTTCCACTGTTGCAGTTACCTGGCCAGAAGTAAACAACTCCTAAGTTTTGGATACATTTCCCACAGACCTTTGCGATAGTCATCCTATTTTTGTGGTTAATCTCTTGCGCCTCATTTGTAAACTTTCTCGTAAGTATGTGGGCTGGTTAGTTTCAGTTGTCAACGTGATATGCCCTGGGAGGTCTCAATGAGAATTGTCTATATTGGATTGATCTGTGACTATGTCTGTGGGTGATTGACTGAGTGCCTTAAGTTAATTGGCAAAGGATGACCCATAGCACTGTAAGCGGCACCACTGCCTAGGCAGGCATTCCTAAACTGTGCAAGAGTGAAGAAGATAAAACCAAGCACAGTCATGCAGGCGAGTGCAAACGGGCTCAGCTAGCTCCCTCTGCTCTTGAGTGTGGCTGATGCTGTGACCAGCTGTTTGAAGTTCCTGTCTTGACTTCCCCACAGTGCATGGACCATAATCTGGAGTTGTAAGCAGAATGAATCTTTTCTCCCCTAACTCTCTTTTGCCACATTATTTTATAAGAGCATTAGGAAGAACATGGGACAGTCTGCAGGTATAATGAAGGCTTGATAATATCTGCCATTTCAGGCCACCCTCTGGGAGCTCTGAACATGTTCCTGTAGACAATGAAGAACTACCACAGAAATAAAACAACCTTTTTTTGTACAAGATTGTGCCCCAGAATTCCTTTTTGGTTCAAAGGTTTCAGTTGCCTCCACAGCCCACAGCAGGCCTGGCCAGTTTCCTCTAGCCCCACTTTAGACCATGTTCATACCTTTCTATTGGTCTGAAGTTTCTTTCCTCTTCTGTTGGGATACTGATAAACTACTCAGTGCTACAAATTCCATATCAAAGGCTCCTTCCTCTGTCAAGAAGTGCATATTGGTTTGGTAGTGGTGCTATAACCAAGAACTGAGACCAGGTGGCTTAAACAGAAATCTGCTTTACATACTAGTGAAGCCAAGTCCAAGATCAGGAAAACTTTCTTCTAAGGCCTTTAATGGACTGTTGGTCTCAGATCTCTCTCTTTGAATCTTAGATAGTGTAGGCCCTTGCTCTGACCTTCACCTGCACTCTGAGCCTTGAAGGATATAGCTTGTGGATTGCTAGCTCCACATCCTGTCTGATGTGTTCCTGGGGGGAGGGTAAGGGGATGGGGGTGGGAGAATGGGGGGGTTAGATGAGGAAGTTTCATCTGTTTACCTGGTCAGTAAATTTTCAGCCACCTGGGGAATTTCCACAGTGCTATGCCCCTGAAAGCACCGGCTATAAAGTCTGAGATTGACCTTCAATAAACAGCATTCTCTTTGAATAAATGGCCCAAGTATCTGTGTCTTTTTCAATCTGCACACTTGAGCCTGACTCAACGACCCCAAATAGGTCATTACAAGATAGTTTTTCCTGTGTTCCCACATGATCTTTCCTCTTTCTCTGCCTTTTTAAAAGAGACCCATTATACTGGATAAGTTCTTACCACAATGACCCTGTCTCAAAACTTTCTTACATTCTGAGAGAATTAAGATTTCTACATATGTTTCCTAGTGGGACACAATTCATCTCCCAGCAGCTTGGTTGGGAAGGTGTCCACTTCTACTAGAAACAATATCTCTTCATCTTCTTCTCTCTCCCTCCTCTTCCTCCTTCTCTCCATCTCCTCTCTCCTTCCTCCTCCACACTTTCCTTCCCCACACCCCTCTGGCCCTGTCTCATGTAGCCAAGGATGACCTAGAACTGTTACTTCCCTTCCGGAGGAGGTACAAAGAACTATGTCCAATTTATGTAGAGCTGGATATGGAGCCCATGGATTTAGGTATGCTAAGCAAACACAGTGGAGCCGTATCTCCATCTCAGAGCCTAGTTTCTTCATGTAGCTTAACTTCCTAGTAAACCTGCCAATGAAATATAGATGTAAAAGAAAAGAACTTTATATTTTTGCAAACACAAATATGTAGTTTCTGTATTATATAGGGAAACAAAGTAGCTACTTTGAAGAGGCCTGATGAAAGGGTAACCCCAGAAAGCTCTTCTGAATTATGTGTGAGTGAGAAGCTATAAAAGTCACAGAAACAATAACCACAATGCACAGACTCTGCTCTCAAACTCCTCTGTGGATTTCTTCAGTTCATATTCTGCTATAATGAAACTGTAACTTGGGAAAACTTCCAAATGCAAGTTATACATGGTGCGTGATAAATACAATTTGAAAAAGACTACCCCAGTATCTGGCTTTGAGTCAAAGAAAAGAGTTCTGCATCTTTACATCAGATGTTTCCTGAGTGAATATACAACCTTATAAAAGGAAGTATGTGTGGAATCTATGTAATTAGGATTTAACAGTGACTATTTAATGATTCTAATTAAATAATTATACTACTAATTCACTGACACAGAAGCCCCTGAAAAAGTCACTGTACCAATAAAAAAACTGCACCCACCAAAGTGTGATTTTCTTTTAAAAGGCTGGAGAATTGCTTTAGGGGTTGCTTACCCTTTGAACAGCAGTCAAAAGTCCTAAGTTCAATGCATAGTGCAGCCTGCTTTTAGGGTAGCTAGTAGATAGGACACAGAGTTAGAGGCCAGCTTCTGCTACTTATAGAAACCATCTCAAAAGAAAGTAGTTGAGCCAGGTAGTGCAGGTTTGTGATCCTAGCAATTCAGGAGGCTAAGGTAGGAAGATTTCAAATTGAAGGCTCAAAGTACAAAAATCAAAAGGGAACTGAGGCTATACAACTCAGCAATAGTGATAGAGTGCATGTCTAATATACATCAAGCCTAGGTTCAATCTGGAGTACATCGATCAATCAGTAATAACAATCAATCAATAGACAAATGAGCAAAGAACTTAGGGTATCTTCCTCTAAGTCACAGCCTTACAGTGACACCATTTTCTGGACAGTGGCTGCTATTTCCATCTGTCCTGTTCTGGTCCTGGTCAAAAGTAAGCCTGCATCAGCAGCCCCTTCTCAACAGCTGGGAACCTGCCACAGAGGAGTTTCTCCTGCAGCGATGGCATGGTATCTGCCCTTCTGCAGCACGCAAGCCTACTTTGAAGAGACTTTGCAATCTTCTTCAGAACCAGTTCGGCACAAAACGTTACTGTGCTATGCACAGCCCCTTTGGAAATTAAACATTTTACAATTTCCCACAAAACAATCTACTTAACCCTGTCGCTTTAAAGCAGTGCCTCACAAAGGATACCTGGGTGTTTTTCATTTTGCACATTAAAAGGCAAAAACTATTGAGCACAGTTAGAAACAGAGACAATACCCACACCAGTTTTCAGATAGTCCTGGGAGAAAGGCTTTTTATTTTGTTACCTCCGCATGCAGCTGGGGTAGAATGTCATAGATGAATATGCTGTGGGGCGGCTGACACAAATGCATCCCTGTGCCAACAGTGCATCCATGCAGCTGATGATATGATTTAGGGGCCTTGCAATGATACAGTCTGAGGGTCTTGGTCGGTTTGTTTTCTTGATTGTTAAAGAATTAAAAGGCAGGGAAACCTGGAGCAGACCAGGTAGCAGCAGAGAAATCTCAAGCACTAGCTGTTAAAGGAAAGCGTATTTGGGGAAACACACACACACACACACACACACACACACACACACACACACACACACACACACACACTAAGAGAAAAGGGCGATCCCCAAAGCTAGGATAGCTGATTGGTCCAGAACTGTGATGTGCCCTGTCCTGGGAAGGTCTGTTGAGCCAGTCCATCAGCAGGGAATCTGCTGCTGGGAGACAAGAGTTGCCTGGCCTTTGCCTCAAGTCCAGGAGGTTATGGAAGAAGTCGGCCATCTTGGAGCTCTCACAGCCCTTCTCCCTAACTGTCGTCTATCGGGGAGTCTATTTACCTCCTCAGTCTTCCACAGCCAATCTCCTCCCTCCATACTGAAGCAGCAATGGTCCTGCAGGACTAATCTAAGCAGGACTAATCAGCAATGGCTGTCCTTTTGATGTCAGAATCTCCACAATCTTAACCTACGTTGCAGAGTGAACTGTGTCCTGATCTTGAGGGGAAAAGCCAAAGGAGCTATTAACTCTGACACTACTTACAGAACTACATTAAAATCATTAGCCATTTCCCCATTCTATTAAATCTGAAATGCAGGAAATTAACCCACCACCCATCATTCCGCACCTTTTTACTTACCTGAGTTTATTGCCTCTCATTCTTGTCCAAGTGCATTCTCTCTTCTGACCTTTGCCTTCCTCACCTTGTATTCCGGCTTCTCTGCTTTTAAGTCCTACACTCAGATGAATTAAACAACACCCCCCCACACACACACACGTTTAACATTGAAAATAAAGAACCCTAAAGCTACAAAGGCTATTCAAGTCCCCAGTCTGCTTGTTCCATATTGCTATCAGGGTCTCAGAGAGGCGCCCATAGCTCTCAAGTGTCTTGGGCTGTATGGTGGGAGCAATGCCCCGGTTGCTGCTAACCCAGGTACTTAGGGAAGTAAAATCCTGATTCATGTATGAAAGAAAGTCTGTGATCTGGAACAAGAGGCAATGTTTGCTACCAGTATGCTGGAACTGCATTTGCATCTCACTTATGAAGTCTCCTGGAGAAAGTCTAGAGGTTGTGAGGGTGAAGACTTCCTTTAGAAAGATCTCCAAGGCCTCTGCTGTTCCCACAGAAAGAACACCTTTGTGGGCTTCATACTCATTGCTTTGACTTTTGGAGACATTCCTTGATTTGTAGCTCACTTAAAATATATACCGGACTGGTCTCAAAGTTGCAAAGCTTCTGCCTCAGCCTCCCTAGCCCTGGGATTATGACCACGCATCAAGACACCCAGAGCATTTAGAAAGTATGAGGAAGGAGAGAAAGGGTTATCATGTGTTTGGACTGTTTTTCTTGTCAGCTTCTTGGACCACTGGTAGATCCATTCTCTGTTGGGGAAAGGGACATTTTCTCAGTGTAAACAAGAAAAAATTCATCTTCTGAATATCCCCCCCTTTGTTTATATTGGACCAAATCATTTCCTCCCTCAGCTCCAAATTTCACATCTAAGAGATATTCTGTTTAGGCTAGGAATTTCTAGAATTCTTACAATTACAGCTGGAATGTATTTTCCAGATATAAAATTCTTTATTACAACAAAAGTAATGAAAATGGTACACAGAGCTTCTTGCTTTTTTATTTAAACTCTGGCAAACAAAGGATACTGCTCTCGTTGCTTTTTTTATTTATTTAAAATAAAGAGTAGAGTTTGTGGCTGAGAAATCAGGTCCACCTGTACTAACCCCTCCGGTCTCGCTCACAGTGAGTCATGTGATAGTGAGATGTGTGCCACTGGTGCCTCACACTAGTTTGGACTGAGATGGCTCTGAGCAGAAGCAATGCAATTAGTATTCAAGGAATTGGAGGGTCTGGAGTGCGCGGCCATCCCCTCGCTGAGCCACATCATAACAAGGACATAACTTGGTCTACAGAGATCCTACTGATTCTCGCGTGGATTGCTTAGCGCAAAGGTAAAGAGGCACTAGACGTACATAGTTGACCCAAAGGTAATAGACAGAGAAGAAACATCCCTGTTCCCAACCACTGACTCAGGAAGTAAAGAAGAGAGCTGGGTAAAATGAGTCCAAATTAATCTCATTTGTTCTCAATTGAAAATAATTTTAAAAAGGAGTTTCTGAGAGCTGAACCTGTCACCTCCAGTGCGGAAGTAAGACTGGCTGTGGTCTGTGCTGGGTCTGACAAAGGCCAACTCTTACCCAGATGTCCAATAAAAACACTTAGCAAGTATCATTTCCATAAGGTTTTGTCTACTTGAAACACAAGCCAATTGTTTGGGTCCAATTTATGAAGCGAGGTCTCACAAAGGTTACGGGGTAAGAAGGGCCGATGACAAGTAAATTGCCTTAAATGGAGCTCAAAATACCACCTTAAACATTCCCTCTCCCAAGAAATGCTTAATCATAAATCAAGTGACTCAAAACGTATTAAAAATGACAAATAGAGTGAGCACTTACATCTCATTTTTTTCCCTTTAATTCACAGATGCATCCAAGAACTCTGAAGGATATCATTCTACACACACACAGAAGATGAAGGATACCAAGAATCTAAGAGTCCGGGGATATGAAAAACAGATTAAAAATCAAATGATGGACCAGACTTAATGTAAAAAAAATTATTCTGAAAATAGACGTGCTCATTTTAAGACACTGAGATGAGGGCTGTCTGCCCTCATCTCTTCGGGGCAGCGAAGCTCACAGTAATTGGACACATGGTTTTCATCTTCGAAGACCTCGTGCATTCATTTTAATGCGCTGAGGTTCATGGTACTATTTGTCCACAAGTATGCTTTCTCCTCCCTCTTCCCACCATTCATTCTTTAATGGGGTTTTGATTTTAATGGGGGGGAAAAGTTCCCAAACTCAGTAATGTTTCCTGAATTGCCATTAGGCTAGGTTTAGAAGCAGTTTTGAGGAATGTGCTAAACAAAACTTTATGTGCAAGAATCTTTAATATTCCATTACTTTTTCGATAACAAGTTATTTTTATGTGTCCTTTCCGCTGGATGTAAGAACTAATTCTCGGCAATAAGAATTATTATGTGCCTAACCCAAGATGCAAATTTGTCTTGATCTGGAATAGATTAGAAAGGGGATCACAAAGAAAAGCCAAAGCCAGCAAATCATGGCTCACCTTCCTAAAAGACACTGACTCGAAGCTCTCCAAGTGTTGGTGTGGCAGCAAGGAGGGGGAAACTCTGGGAATATGCCTTATTTCTCCATTTGTGTTGATTACAAATACCTAGAGAATTCAACCAGTTCTGGAGGCAGAGAGCCTGAGATACATTTTTTTTTTCAATTTTTCAGTCTACTTGGAAACATCTGTTTTTAATTGAATTTGGATTTGAAAACTAATTTTGGTGAGATTGGGTTCAAGCTCCAATCAAGTTGGAACTCAGAGATCATTGCTTATACACGTATCCCCAAATTTAGGAAGGCTTGGGGCCAAGGATACCACACTTCCTGAAGGCATGCAGGAGACACATGCACTTGGAAAAGAAAAGGAATGTTTGATTCTCTCAGGGAAACTTCTCGAAGGCCAGTGATTTGGGGTTTTGGGTTACAGCTTTCAGACTCAGGACTTGATTTGGGAAAGGTCAGCTAGAGGACATGGTCCTCCCATGTATTCCATACATGGAGCAGGAGATTAAGCATCATATGTTCATGTCTGGATAAAAATAGTGCTTGGGGTTGTGTACTGAAGAGATCATAAATCTACCACACAGTTTGCAAGAAATTGACACAAACCTGTTATTGCCTTCTCTGCTGGCCTCCCAGTGGCATGGAGATCTTTGTTAACACCCTTTTTCTTTCTAGAAAGATGAAGGAAGAAGCATCTGCTCTGCCTATGTTCTTTGCTACAAGCTCAGCATGAGGCTCAGAAGACACTCCCCATCTTATCACTAACTTGGAAGTATAAGCTTCTGCATCCAAACAGTCTATTCTAAGTGAGATTGGGGAAGGGGGACACACACACACAAACATGCATGTACACATACACAAACAAGCACACACATAGACATGTGTACACACATACACACAGGTGTAATTAGGTTTTTGCTAAAATGCAAGGGACTGTTTTGATATTCTTTCATAACTCCAGCCAAAAAGGAAAAGTAGAATACTCACTAAGAACTCCTAAATAAATATTTGATGTTTTGCCGGGCAATATAGATAATAAATAAGCCTTAGGCATGTCACATTACAGTTTCACTGACATCAGGGGCAAATGTTGTCAAGACAGTCTGCAATAAGTACTCTGTGTGTAAGTACCATTGTGTAAGCAAACACACAGGAATATAACTGCTCAAATATGACCACACAATTATCTGAGTTTTAGTAAACAACAATGTTGAAAAAAATGACACTCATATTAATTTATTACACCCAAAAGGTACAGGTTTCAAAACCATTGCCATCTTTCATTAACTGTATTAACTATCATTTCAAACACTGTGTTTTCTATAAAAGTTTAGCCCATAAGATTCACTTTTATTGATAAAAGACAGGAACCCAGTTATCATTTACTAATTTGAAATGTTCTGTTCTGAGATTTTCAAAGGTAACACATCTATACCTATTCTAGTTTAATCAAAATTTAATATCTAGAATATGTTCAATTTTAATTCTTAATCTTGGCTGCCAGACACTCTAGGCCTGTAGGCAAAGGATGGAAGCCCCAACATTACAGAAAACTTTGGGTGACTGTCCAGACAGCCAAATGGCTCTGTCATTTCTAAAATTTTGGAAATTTCTTACAATGCACTTCCTGTTTACTTAGGCATGATGATATTCTTCTTGGACCTTTGATGGAGTTAAAGACTAGATAGCTATAATTATACTTTTCCTTAGTTATGATAAATGATATGTTAGATATGAAACTTTAGACAAGATAAGATAGACTCACAAAGACAGTATAGATAACAGAATATTTTCTTTAATTTTGCCATACAAATAGACTAGATATTATAACTATAATTCTTACTTGGTAACTGTTTTGTTATATGTAATTTTACTATGTTAAAGTCAAAACCTTCCTTTTTATTAGACAGAAAAGGGAAAGTGCTGTGGGATGGTCTTTCTGTACACTGTGAATATGTGTTGTTATGACTGGCTAATTATAAAGCTGCTTTAGCCTATGGCAAGACAGGATAGAGACAGGAGCAAAATACAAGCAGAGATACAGGAGAAGAGCAAAATCAGTAAAGATGTGATCCAGCTGCCCCCAAAGCAAGATGTAAAGTACTCATAAGCCACCAGTTATGAGGCAATTCATAGCTTAACAGAAATGGATTAATTTACAATGCAAGAGCTAGCTAGTAGTAGCCTGAGCCATAGGCCAAACTGCTTGTAATTAATAGTAAGCCTCTGAGTCAATTATTTTATAAGCAGCTGTAGGACTTTGGGGCCAGGCAGGAAACTTCCACCTACAGAGTTATAAATTCTTTTAAAAAGTATTTTGATTTATTACTGTGTGTGTATGTGTATGATGTTGGGGGACACATGCACGTTGATATGTGTGTGGTGATCAGAGAACAACTTTGTGAAGTCAGTTTTCTTTTTCAGTCTGAAGGTTCAGCTCAAGTCAACAAAAGGCATGTATCACATGACAGCAGGTATTTTCCCCCACTGAGTCATTTTGCTTTCATTCCTTACAAATTTTCTGTGAACACTTTACAATTGCTTTAAAACATCCCATTTATTAAATATTTAGATTGCAACTTGTCTTACAGATAGCATTGTGGAAATTTTTTCAATATCTACATCTCTTAAAACTTTTTCTAGTATTTTTTATAGAAGAGATAGAATTTCAGTAGAATAATTCACACTTTCAAGGCATTTGATGCCACTATGAAGCTGGCTCAGAAGAATTGCTACAACTTACAGATATATTCAACAGTTCCTGCGTGGGCAAGCAAACTCTGTTCTTACTCACTTCAATCCCTTTAATTTGGATAGATTTGCTAATTTAATATAGACTTAAATACTGTCTAGTTTGCATATATTAAATTTCCACAGAAGTCAAATTCTTTTTCACATACTATTTTTTTTATTTTTATTATCTTGCTTTTGAATTCTCTTTGTTTATTTATTTTTAGAATTATAGAAATCTTTCTTAGCACTCTGTTATTTGCCACATACTATTCTAATTTGCTCTTTATTATTTTAGATAGTTACATATAATTATCTTGCATTTAGGATCTCATATATCCCAAGGTAGCCTTGAGCTCACTGTATAGTCAAGGATGACTAATCTTTGTGCCTCTACCTTTCAACTTCTGGAATTATTAATGTGTACCATCATGTTTATATGGTTCTGAGGCTTGAACTTTGGTTCTGGGGTTCTATGTACATGCTAAGAAAGCTCTTTACAAATTGAGCACTTTGATTTTAAATTTTATATTTGCTATACAGACATGTCAGTTATTTAAAGATAATTCTACAAACCTTTTCTCTTCCTATTTGTGGTGATATATAATTTAATAAAACCAGTCTGGAATATCAGAGGACAGAGCCACCCACAGTCAATCCAGGAGGGTCAGAGAGTGGTGACTCATGCCTTTAATCCCATAACTCCAGAGACAGAGATCTTTCTGTGTTTCTGTGAGTTCAAGGCCTAACTATCAAATAGTAGTAGCTCACACCTTTAATCTTAACTCTAGAATGTAATGCAGAGTTGAACCTGAAAGTGAAACTACAGGGTAAAGAAGAGATTTAAGGCAGGCATAGGAAGACTGTCTATAAAAGGACAGAAGGGAGTCTGAGAATGCTGAAAGACAGTTTTTACCCTGAGAAGTTGTCTGGGTGAGATTTGACTGTGGTCTGTTTCTTCTCTCTGATATTCCAGACTGGTTTTATTAAATATATGATATATCACCACACCTACTTTTTTTTAATATTAAAAGTACTAAGATTTGGATGTCTGAATCTTTTTCAGGCACGATAAGTATCACTTAACTCCAAAATTGGATTGGGATTAGCAAATGGAAATCTACTACAATGTCTCACTTTCAGGGCCACTCTTAAGAATGGGGACACCAGGCTGGAGAGATGGCTCAGAGGTTGAGAGCACTGACTGTTCTCCCAGTGGTCCTGAGTTCAATTCCTAGCAGCCAGGTGGTGGCTCACAACCATCTTTCATAACATCTGGTACCCTCTTTGATATACATAATAAATAAATAAATCTTTAAAAAACAATGGAGACACCATCACCTCCCCAAAGAGATGTCTCCATGAAATGTCCTTCTTAGGGCATTCAGTGCACTATTCTATTCTCTTGGCTTATTGTCATATTGTCACTTCTTTACCTTTTGACATACTTCATTCCAAATTATCAATAAATATGAAAGAATATTTATACCCGATGGGTACTCAATTTAGATACAATTTAGTGCTCATTAAATCACAGAGAAATTCCGTTAGAGGCTCCACTGCCAGGAGCTCTGGGAAGTGGGAGAGTAAACAAATAGAAACAGACCACAGACAGTGGAGAAACTAGGAAGATAAAATATGTATATACATTTTGGGGCTTTCTAAGTTGCCACAATAATACATATTATTAAAATGTCTAAGGAAATAGTAGTGTTTTACAAGTAGAAACGGCCACAGTATTTGTACCTATTTCTTTAATTTATTGTGACTTAATTATTCTGTTGTTAATATGAAAATGCAGCAAAATAGATTTAGACTTTAGTCATAGATGGTCTGAAATCTTCTGCCTAAGAGAAAAAAAGCTTAACACAAGGAACAAAAATGTCAAAACAAGAATCAATTCAGCATGTGACATTCAGATTGCAGGACCCAAAGGCTCTGCTGTGAGTCCAAGGCAACGTCCAAAGATTGATGCAAAGGAATAAGAAACACTTTTGATTGATCAGAGCATAGAGAAGAAATAATATACTTGAGTTTCTATGGAGTTAAGGGAATTAAGATCCTAAGTAAAATGGGCAAATAAATCCTGACATTTCATTTATGGCAAGAGTATCCTAAAAACAGCTACACAGGAAAAGAAATGCTAGGATGGGAGGCAATAGAAGCCTTCATTAAGATCCAAATATTTCAAAGGCAACAAGCACTATTAGAAACTAAGTTTCTTTTTCTAGGTTGTACAACTCTCCCTAATCAGGTAGAAAACTCACTCACCCGTGTTAGCTCTACTAAGTTATTTTAAACAATAAATTATTTTTTTCAAAATAATTTCAGTATTTTTTAAAATCTAACTTCCATCTGGATTCCTAGTTTATTCACAGAGTCATTTCTCTGACAGGAATACATAGTTATCTGCCTGTATAGAGGCAGACCATGCAATAAGCCTCCTCAGTCTGGATTGAGCCTCCTTACCACCAGCCTCCATCCCAGGCAGGATGAAGATTCTCCTTGAATTTTCAAGTATTTGGACCTTTCTGAGCCATGACCAATTTTGGTATACTAAAGCACTCTACCTGTGAAATCCCAAATCCCTTCCTTGCACATTCTCGATTCCGTCTTTAATTAAAACAATTTCTAGAGTAACTTGAACATTTCTACAGTTTCTCTGTGGCTATTATAAGATTAAAAATGTAAACACAACAAAATAAATTTAAAAAACTTAAATGGATGGAAAAGAAAATTCATAGCCTTTCCAAATGAATATTCCCTTTACTTTCTTTTTTTCTGTCAAAGTTCCATTGATTCTCCATCAGTAACAGACTTAGTATTGCCAGTGGCATGTGCTGGCATGCCTGAACATGCACTGGTACCCAGACTGCATGAAAACCCTCCAGCCTCCTCACTCTTAGTGATTGAAAACAAGCAAGGCAATGGTCAACAGTGTCACAAGCTACTGAACCAATAGCCAATGGCCCAGAGGCAGAAATGACCATCCCCACACATCCCCACCTGGTATTAAATCTTCAGAATATTTGATTCATAGTCAAAAGATGTGTCCTATAGTTAGAATTCAGTGTCACTGATGCACCTGACAACTGGATCACCACATCTGCCACAGCAGCATCTGATGGATCACAGTGATTAGCTGCATCAATTACAGGAAAGAAATTTACTGTTTTAATTGTTCAGGTACACATTTTCAAGTTCAATGCATCCACTTCAGTGCTATCAGCCATGGGCACTGCAGAAACACATTAGAAGACTGTAGAATAGAATCAGAGATTAAAAGCAGTGTTACTGGCAGTAGAAACCAATAGAAATTAAAGGCGGCCATAAGATCTCTGAGAGAAATGTGGATGGTAGGAACATTGAACTTGACAAAAATAAAAAGCAAAGTAGCCAGGAGATAGCCACACAGAAAGATCTGAGCCCAGGACTCTGAAGTGTAGGAAGAGAAGTCTTTCCAATAATCTCTTCACTAGAGAACAGGCAAGCAAAACCACATGATTCACACCCCCTCCTTCCTGATACTTTAGAAGAGATGTTGCATGACATGGAATGCACACCCCACATCTACATCTAGATCGCTGACAAGGCAGTTGAGTAATGATTTCCAGAGCTCTCTAGAGAAGCAACTGGTAACTCATTCTCTACAAAACCTGGTTATCTGTTCACTTTTGCAGGGATTAATAGAAACTTGAGAATGTCCAGAAATGATCACCAAATTAATACTCTTGTATTTACTAAGAATCTAAATACAAGACTTAGTAAAAGACAGAACCAAAACCCCCAAACATACCAACCTACCTGTAAATTAGACCTGGAGGTGCTTACCTATACCCTCAGCTATTTGAGGGGCTGAGACAGGAGAATGGAAGAATCTGCCTGAGCTGTGGCTTCAAGACCAGTGTACATGATGTAGTAATACCTTGTCTCAAAATTTAAAAGTGGGTACAAGAGGGGCAGAGTGATTGTCTAGCATGTGTGAGCCCCTATTTTCAATCCTCAATATTTCAAATAAATATGTCAATATAAGTCTATATTTGAATTAAGAAATAGCTTTTTATAAGTAAGAGTGTACTTGGTAGCAGCTTGGGACCAGATGACATCATGGCTCTGCATGACAGCAGAGGCCACTTAGGTCAGAATGGTTCTGGCAGCAGCATGGGCCCCAAACATCAATAAGGCTCAAGGCTTCTGTGTGACCTTTGGTGGCATCACAGGCCTCGGACTTCAACACAGATCCTGGCTGATATAGGACCATAGACCCAGTCATGATTCTTGGCAGCAGCCGGGTCTGGATGTCACCAATGCCCCAAGTGGAAGTAAGGACCACTCAGATTGTCATGGCTCCGGTGGCAGCATGACCTTCAGACATTAACATGGTACCACGTGGTGGCCCAGACTTTGGGCACACTTATAGCCCTCAATGGTAACAGGAGCCTCGGACGTCAACACAGACCCTGACTATTGTAGGACCATGGACCAAGTCTTCAGCTACAGCTCTGGCTCAGACGATACCATAGCACCAGACAGAAGTGAAGACCACTCAGATCTGTATGGCTCTGGCTGTAGGGCCCTCAGACTCTAACATGGTCTCAAGTGGCTTACCAGACACCAGGCATCCACACAGCCCTCTATGGCATCAGGAGCCACAGACATCAACTCAGACCCTGGCTGCTATAGGGCCACAGACTCAGATATGGACCTTGGCAGCAGCACAGGCCCAAACACCATGGCCCTGGGCTGCAACACAGGCCCTTAGATCTGTATGTCTCTGGTTGTATCATGGCCTCCAGATTCCAAGGCTACAAGTTACAAACCCATGGTCCTGCTGAAACTGGGGTCTGTGTTGATATCTGTGGCTGGTGTTACCACAGGGAGCCATAGAAACCATGCATGATGAAATAAGAGGGTTATGCTGAGGCTGCAATGCCCTTCACTGTCCCTGTCCCTCACTGGACATTGCAGCAAGAGAGCTAGCCCCAATCCTCACAGGAGAGCAGTTGCCCTCTTGTACTCAGGAGAGATGGCCCACCCTCACCACCAGTGTGAGAGAGCAACCCCAACCCTTACAGGAGAGCAGGCCCCCCCCCCACCAGTGTGAGAGAGCTGGTCCTGATGATTTGGGCATAAGAGAGCTGGCTCCATTCCTCACTTAACGGAGGTAGCTACAGTGGCCAGGACTGACAGCTCAGCTGCTACCCAAGCCCACATCCAGGGCCTTGTGTTGGCCATCTCTGACATCTACCCCATCTATGACCTGATGATGCTTATGAAGGGACTGGTCCTATGGAAGAATATCTGCAGGATCTCCATGACTGGGGTGGCTATGGGATAGCCCAGCAAAGTACAGTAATGATGGTGGTACTAGAAACCAGAAGCCTTGAGCCAGACCAGTGACTCATTGCAGTGAATACGTGCTAGTAAAGCTGACTGAACAAAAGGGCCTACTGTGTGACACACCAAAGCTCCCAATGCCAGTAGAATGAATAAAGAGGTGTTAGAGAGGCAGAAAAGATGGAGGAGTGTAGAGGGTTTTCATTTGTTTGCTTGCTTGCTTGGTTTGTTTTGACATTTTAAAATTTTTCTTTGGGATGGGGGATGCTGCAGAGGTGAGGAAAGGATATGAGGGAACTGAGATATGAGGTGCATGATATGAAATTCCCTAAGAATCAATAAAGAAATTAATTTTTAAAAATTAAACAACTAAATAAATCAGAGTGCCATTTACCATGAGTTGCTAGGGATGCAGAAAGCCCATTCAATTTTAACTTCCATATTTTATTATTATTATTATTATATAATATACACGGTTGTTTTTTCTGCATGGGTTTCTATACACTGCTTGCATGTCTGGTACCCACGGAAGGAAGATGAATGTATTAGATCCTCAAGAACCAGAGGTACAGACAGTTGTGAGACACTGTGTGGGTGCTGGGAATTGAACCTGGGTCCGAGCCACCTATCCAGCCCCTGTATCTAAAACTTTTTCTTGTATTAGAGTCAGTAAACACAAGGAAATGTCGGATACACAAGACCTGATTGCAAGGCTCTAGGTAAATCATCCCTACTCGTTTGACATCAAAACCAGGAAATTGTTTATTTAAAATGCTTTGTGGAGCTGTAGCTGCAAAGGTGGAACTTGTGATTTCTTACCTATTACATACTACAAGCACATGCTAAGACAATAGAGTTCAATAAAAGAACTACCTTCAAATATATCTTGTATTGAGGGACCTTGTTTTATCCCTCAGTACTCCAGGTTGGAGAGGCCATCTTACACATTTCTTTGTGAAACTTAATTTTTTTTGAACTCTGCATTGACCCCAAGTTTAACAGCATTCCAAATTCAGTCTACTTTGCCCACACAAGATATTGCAGCTAAGCAAAACTCTGTCCCAGAAACCTCATAAATTGCATGAGCTGCCCAATTTAGGCCTGAGGGAGTAAATTGAACAGAACTGGACTGTCACATTGTTTTAGACCATTTGCCACAGACATTTAGGATTAGTTCTTGATTGATTGAACTAGTTATGGAGGTGGCTAAATATATATGTAGCCTTTTACTGAATATTTATATGAATTCAGTTCTTGCTGCCGGGATTCAATAGACTGGCATAAAAAGGTCTGTGCAGACACTGAAGAGGAAGGTAACTTCATTCCCTTTAAGTAACAAGGGCTTTGGTCATTATTCTACCCTTGTTTACTGTTTGGGATTCAGTATTCACTAAGATGGTGCCTGTTTTAGGAAACGCAAGACATCTCAAATGACATAAGTAAGCTGCTAATAATCTGGCATCATTTTTTATTGATTTTGAAACTTAATGACTTTATAAGCCATAGATGTTGGTCCAAGTTATTGATGCCTCAGTGCTTCACCTGCAAAAGAAAGGTTGCTATAAGGATGAGTGAGAGTAACAAATATTACCAAAGGTCTTGTACAGTACCTGGTACACAAGCAAGGATCTCCTTTGTTCCTCACAGTAGTACCCAGTGGTGTTCAGAGTTTATACTGTTTGGGTAAGTAAATTGTTCTTATCTTTGTAGCAATTATAATGCTAGAAGGCACCTGAATAAACTCACCAGAAGATCTTGATAGAAGAATTGAATCCTTCTCATTGATACAGAGCTAGAAACACATTTTATTATTGTACTTATTCATTAATATGTAAATTAAAAATCAGACACATGCTCATTTTGAAAACCAGTAAGCAAAGGCAAAGCAAATATTTTCACTTCCTCATCAAGCATGTGTTGTGGGCCTATTGTGTACCAGCCTCTACATAGAAACTACACCTGCCCCATGGGCAGTTATGAAGACTAAGTGAGTTACAACACAGTTGGCAGCAGAGAATTCAGGAGTTACCTATGGCTATTATTTTGTGATGTTTTTAGAGTAGCCACAGAGAAATGACTCTTTATTGCCTGTAGAAAGCTCCAAGTATTTGAGTTTCTATACAATCTTTTTTTTTAAATCCAGAGGAATCAATATATTTTTCTAATTCATCATTTCTGTTCATTTTCCAAATGTATGTATCAAGTGAATTATAAGATTAAAATACAGAATCCAATGTGCCATATTAAAAAATTCAGCAGATGGTGAGAAGACATGTTATCTTGCCAAAGTATAGCTTCACTCATTGAAAATAACTTCAAAATGCTCCACTGCTTTTCAAATGAGAAAACATTCTATTATAAATAAAAGCGTCAGGATGAACTCTTATCAGTCTCTCTTTTCCTTGCAGTAAACAAATTGAAATGAGAAAGCACAATAGCCATGCTAATGCAGAAGACAGCTCTATATGTCCAGAGTGGTGATGAGGACGGATACCTGTATTCATTACTCTTCTGTTGCCATGATAGAATATGCCGACAAAAAGCAAGTTAGGACAGCCAAGAGGTCATTTTGGCTTATGGTTTCAGTAGGATGGAGTTCATGATGGTGGGACAGGAAAAGCAGAAAGAACAGGAGGCAGGCTGGTCACATTTTATGTACACACAGGAAGTATCAGAGAGAGAACAGGAAGTGCAGTAAGAATACAAGCCCACAAAGCCCACCATGTAGTGTATCCAGCAGGGCTCTATCTCCTTACAGTTCCATAACCTTCTCAACCAACAGCAACAGCAGGATTCACATGTTCAAATGTGTGAGCCTCTGGGCAAGATAACACCTCTCACACAGACCACTTAACACCATTTAAACACTTTTTCACTTTCACTGTAACAGCCCAACAATGAAGCCTCAACTAGTTACGTGTGCATCCCTATGACCGGAGCACGTGATAGAAACAACTCACATGGAGGGAGGTACACTTGGGCTCATGCTCTCAGGACATTTCAGTTCATTTGCAAGGAAAGCATGGAGACATTCACAGTGCAGGAGGAGCGAGGCAGAAGCGCCTCACCTGTGACCAGAAAACAATCAGACCCAGGGAAAGTAACCTTTCAAGGGCTGCCCTTAGGACCTGTCTTCTGCCAGCTGGGCTCCGCCTTCTGAATGTTTCACAACATTCCCAAGTAGTGCCACCGGGTGGGAACAAGCATTTAAAACATGAGCCTGTAGGAAACCTTGCAGGTTTAACTCACAGCAAAGCCTGCCCCCTGCACAGAACACTGAGTCTGTACTCCTCTCACGATAAATCCTCACAATGGATTACACTACTTAAGAAGCTGCCCACAAATCTTGTCAAGTCTCCATCTACATGGACACAGCATAGTAGAAAATCCAGAGAGATGCTGCTTTGTACACCTTTCCCACTTTAGGTCACATAAAACTGGCGGAAAGCAGCAATTGGCCAACACTTACAACATGGAACTTAATAAAGAAACTCAGCATCTGGTTGGGATTTGAATGAGAATGGACCCCATACACGCCTATATTTGAATACTTAATGCTCAGTTGGTGAAACTCATTAGGAAGAACTAGGAATTGTGGCATTGTTGGAGAAGTGTTACTGGAAATTTGGTTTGAGGTTTCAAAAGACTTATGCCATGCAAAGTCTATCTACCTGTCTGTCTATCTATCTATCTATCTGTCTGTCTGTCTGTCTGTCTGTCTATCTGTCTATCTACCTACCTACCTACCTATCTATCTCTGTCTCTGTTGTTGATTTTTTTTTTAATTTAGCCCCATGTTGAGACCCATAATATTTGCTGTTTTGTTATTTGGGGGACCCACCACCCAGCTCTGAAATAAATCATACATGACGGCTTATTCTTACTTATAAATGCTCAGCCTTAGCTAGGCTTGTTTCTTGTTTCTTGCCAGCTTTCTTTAACTTAAATTATCCTATCCATCTTTTGCCTCTATTCTTTTTTATTCCTGCATACCTTTCCTTGTTTCTTGCTCCATGGCTTGCTGTGTAGCTGGGTGGCTGGCCCCTGGAGTCCCTCTCTTTCCCTAACTATTTCTTCCTCCTCCTCCTCCAGATTTCTCCTTCTATTTATTCTCTCTGCCTGCCAGCCCCACATACCTCTCTCTTCTGCCCTGCTTTTGGCCATTAAGCTCATTATTAAACAAGTCAGGTGTTTTAGCTTTATAGAGTTAAACAAATGTAACATAAACAACAGTAACAGAACCTAAATAATATTCTACAATATATCTCTTTGTCTCCTATTTTTAGATCAACATGTAAGCTCTAGGGCATTCTGTATCGGAAAATTAGGAACTATATACGTGAATGATCACGTCAGAGGACTGGAGACGAGCAGGGCGTGGTTAACTGGAAAGGATTCCAAAAGTAGACCTTCGAGGGAGAGGACCAAGACAAAAAGCCATCATTCTCTTGCAAGAGTTCCCGACCGAGTGCGCAGGTTGGCCCAGCTGTGCGGGAGTTCGGACGTACGGTGTGGGGATGAGGAGTTTTCCTTAGAAAGGCTCCGGCACACTGCAACCTTATCCTTTCATTTTCTCTTAAAACCGTCTCTGTTTTGTAAGTGATTTTCACAAAATAAACCCCATTTAAAACATACCTCATGGTGGGTTTTTACCATGATAGCATTCCTGCTACCATGCCTTTGCTCTGCTACTATGAACCATCACCCTCTGAAGTTGTAAGCCCAAATAAATTTTTCTATATGTTTTATCACAGCAATAGAGAAGTAGTTGAGACACAAGAAAATGCAAAACTGATAGTGTTGAGCAATAAAACATACCATTCGGTGTTTTACAAGGCTCTGTACTTGGTTCTAAGCAAGAAAACATATGTAAGATATAAAAGAACTCCAGTGATCATCCTAAAACAATCTCTCTTAGGGCTGCCCACAGCTGAGCCCAGTGCCCAGCAGCTGAGAGCACTGAAATTTTCACAGCTGCCACATCTGACTGTTCACAGCCAGCTGTAATCTCGAACATAAATAAAATAAATACCCCTGTTTTATCTGCCTTTTGTTTGATAATTTTTGTATTAATGCATGTATATGTTGTAGTTTATGCTTCTTTTTTTGTTAATCTCACAATGATATTGGGAGATAATGAGAAAGACTACATCAGATATTCATAGATATTTGAACATGTGTATATATATCCAAATATATTTTATTATCTACTAGATTTTAAATTTAGGTTGTTTTCTTTAATTCAAATTGTCCACATGCACTGATTCAAAAAGAGAACTAAACATGAGACACTATGTGACACCATAACGATGTATTTCTTATGTGGAACAGCCAGAGAAGCCAAGGCTTTAGTGTCCAACATTACTGAGCATAGGCTGATCACCTATAGATAGTAGACCATCACATGGCCTTTTAGAATCTCAGTCTGTGTCTATAAAGTAAGATTACATGATGACTGATGCTAACCCTAAGCCACTGGTAGGAAGAGGTGCCACACAAAGAATCCTCACTCCAAGTGCACAGTCATTCACTAATATATCTCACCTAAGAGTAAGTATCCTCAGAACTTACACCCAAGACAAACCCACTCATACAAGGGTTGTGTGAGTCATTCTCCCACAAATAGTGGTAAATTCTATGTCAATATGCTTGTCAGAAGGCTTTTGCTTATATTTTTTTCTAATGCATCTGAGAACTAACTGTACTTTTTAATAATATTTAGAAACAGGTGACCTAACTATGGCATAAATGATATTTCATAATTTTTGTGAAACTTAGTATCTTTTGAGATTTCCCCCCATGGTAGAAGTGGTTAGTGTCTGACATCTAATCATGAATTTAGCAAAGATGGGAAACTTTGCTTTGCAGAACACCACCCTGTAGACACCTTTAGAACTATCTCCATGTATATGGTGAAGTAAGAGCTTAGAACAAGTGTCCATCTAAACATGTCTTCTGCTCTCATCAAAGATGATCTTAAAAGGACTTCAATATAACATGATAAGAAGGTTGCCTGTTTATTATTTATTTTACAAAACAATTTAGATGTCTTAATCAAGAATAACTGGTCATAAATATATCAGTAATTTTGCTGTTATGTTAAAAATATAATAGAATGCATTTTTATCATCTTTAAAATATGCATAATATGGAGCACACATCCAATAGGACTACTAAAATAGCTTTAAAGACTATTATAAAAATTTGCATATTTTCAAAATACAAGAATATTAAGGACAGGAATTTTGAACTATACACATGATAGCTAACATTCCTAATTTATAATAGAGCAGTAAAAAAACCAAATAGAAACCAGTTCAATCACCATACTCTGCTAGTCTCAGGATGCATACATTCTGGTTGGAGATGTCAATTCTACTATGTGCACCTGTGATTTCATAATTCAAGCCAGGATAGTTGATTATGCTGGTTCCAGGAAAATGCAATTTCATGTCAGATGAATTCTTTATTTGTAAATAAATGTCATAATTTAAAATGAATGTTGGCCACAGGCTATTTCCAAATTAATTACAAAATTAAATATAAATATTAAACATTTTGTAAAAATGTTCTTCTTATAAACCATCTCTTGATAAAATAAAAATTAAAGAAATATAAAGATACTTTATCATCTCATAGTTTTAGGTTTAGGTATTTAAGACAATATTCAGATAATCCTATCCAAAGAAATGTACAAATTTCATGCAATCCATATCAAAATGCCTTGTTTGTACATATGTACAAGTTGAAAAAAAAGGCTAAGGAATGCAAAAGACCACAGATAGTCAAATTAGCTCCCTCTAAAAACTGTTGGATGGTAATCCATTCTCTCTGACTTTAAACTTCTGACAAGGCTAAAGCAACCAAAAGAAGTGGTGCTGGCATTAGCTTGGTGACATAGATTAATGAAATGAAACTGACTGTCCAGAAATAAGCCCATGTGTCCATAGACAGTTGATGTTTGTTAAGAAAGAAAGGCTATTCAATGGGCTAAACATGCCTTTTTAACAAATAATGCTAGAAAAACTGATTACCCACATGCAAAAGAAGCTAATTTCTCATTGTTCACCTTGTTTCACAAAATCACTCAGTGCAAAAAGTTAAATATAAAAGCCAAAAGTATAGTACTCAGAAAAAGTAAAACCTGCAACTCAAGTTTTGATCAAGCTGATTTTGACTCAAACCATAAACATTATTCATATAAATATATAGATATACTGGGCTTTTTAATTTTAAAGCATATGCATCAGAGAATATTATACAGATGTAAAAACAACCCATAGAATAAAGTGAAATCCTTTAAGTTGTCTATCTGATATTATCTAATATCTAAAATGCATAAAGAACTCTTACAATTCAACAATAATAAAACAAATATTCCAGTTTCAAGGTCAAAAATTTTGGATAGGTATTCCTCAAAGAAGCTACATTGAATGATCAAAGAATACATTAAGAAATGAATGTCATTAATCATTAGGGAAGTGCCAATCAGAAACATAATAAAGTACAATGAAATAATTAACTTCACACTTCCTGAGATGTGTATAGTAAAAATTAAAAATTTTTGAAGGAAATAACAAGAGCTATTTTGTGGAAATTAAACCTCATACATATTGCTCTGGATGTAAAATGGTTGATTCACTGTGGAAAATAATCTTCAAATAATCTCTCCAAAAGGTTAAAAATACTATCAATATATATGACCTAGAAATATCTTTGCTAGATACATACTCAAGAGAATTAAAAACAGATAAATACACAAGACTTTCACATGAGGCCTCATAGTAGTAACAGTCAAAGGAAGCTGCTCAGAGGTTCACTGACTCATGAATTGATAAAACAAAAGAAGTATATCTACACAAAAGAACATTACTCCACCCTAAGAAGGATGGAGTACTAATACAAATTATAAAACAACTATGCCATGCCCTCAAAGAAAGGGCCCAAGCCTTGCACATGTTCTTTCTCCTTTACCTGTGTATGATTTGGAGAAGCTATGGTTTAGTAGTCCTCTCTTAGTTGAAAAGATCAATGCAAACACAAAGCAATTAGGAAAAAAGCACCCGGGATTGTCCATTGACACCAATATGTCTATGTTAGACTCTGACAGAATGGAAAAAGCCAATTAACATTTTATTTTAGCAACTACAGGGCTTTTAATACAGCAGTTGACTTTAATCCTTACTTATATTCAGAGCTGCTATTTGTCTAATGCATTTGCTTTTATCAATAATGTCATCTGTGATGGTTAGAGAATGATCCTAGAAAAACTGGAGAAATTAGTCAATATACTGTCCTGAATAACCAGAGTAATTGTTCCTACCTGGTGAAGATACCAATATATCAATACACAGACAAACATTTCTCTTTGTGAGAAATATAAAATGAGCTAAGAACCATCTGCACCTGTAAGCAAGTATAAAGCCAGCAGAAAAAAAAAAGCCAATAAGAAACTTTATGATCTTAATTGACCAGAAAACCAAAATGAACAAATAAATAATTAAATAAACTCAACTCAAAAGAATACAGCAAGAGAAAGGTAAAAAATAAATCAATATAAAACAACAAGATGTTGGTTGTAACCAAAATGTCTATGAGAAACAACTTAGCATATAAAGCTTGCCTAGTACACAGGATCTGTGTTCAATTTCTAACACACACATACACACACACACACACACACACACACACACACACACAAATACAAGCTAGAGAAATGACTGTGAATGTTTTCATCACAAAACATCCAAATGTTTGAGAATATACATAATGCTTATTCTGATTTGAACATCACACAAGGTATATATGTGTCAAGCATCATATAGTACCTTATAAATATATAAAATTGTCATGTTTCAGTTAAAGATAAATTTTAAAAAGCAAAAAGAACACTACCAGCTAGCTTGACCTAACTGAAGCTATAGTTGATTACACTCAACTGTAAAAGGTCTCTTTATTTTGCAAGTAGATAGGACATATATCATGAAAAGTCACATATATGAGAAATAAAATATGCTTCAATAAATGCAAATGTAACAGAATAATTAAGATTATGTCTCTACACATAACAATTCAAATTAGAAATAAATGGTAAAATACAGTTGAGACATCTGTCTCTCATAATAATGGATTAGAGTTTACAGCTACTATGATGGTCATCAAGCAGTATCAGGTGTAGGTTAACTTTCTTTTTTTTTCTTTTTTTTATATTTTTTTCTTTTTTTTCTTTTTTTTTTCTTCTTTATTTTGTATTTATCAAAAAAAAAACAGTAAAAAGAATTTAAAAAAAAAATGCCGAAGAGTTAACAATAACTATACAGAGGATAATAATCATAAGCATGGCTTATCAAGGGTGGAAATGCAAATAAGATTACTACACATATATTTTCTTGGTGTTCAGCTTTCCCTCTGAATTTTTTTTTTCATCCCTGTATATCCCTATTGAAGGTCC
>PVIH01001095.1:159273-262715 GCA_004025045.1 Sigmodon hispidus | reverse complement strand
TACTATGTTGATCCTACCTATCCAGGAACATGGGAGATCTTTCTATTTTCTGATGTCCTCTTCAATTTCTTTATTCAGTGATTTAAAATTTAAAGTTTTTGTGAAATAGATCTGTTACTTCCTTGGTTTAGTTACTCCAAGGTATTTAATACTATTTGCAGCTATTATAAAGAGTGATGTTTCCCTTATTTCTTTTTCAGCCCTTTTATCTTTAGTGTATAGAAGGGCTACTGATTTCTTTCAGTTAATCTGGTATCCTGCTACATTGCTGAAGGTGTTTACAGGCTATAGAAGTTCCCTGGTAGAATTTTGTGGGTCACTTATGTATACAATCATATCATCTGCAAATAGAGATAGTTTCACTTCTTTTCCAATTTGTATCCCTTTAATCTCCTTTCGTTCTCTTATTGCTTTAGTTAAAACTTCAAGAACTATACTGAATAAATAAGGGGAGAGAGGACATCCTTGTCTAGTTCCTGATTTTAGTGGGATTGCTTTGCGCTTTTCTCCATTAAGTTTGATGTTGGCTGTTGGCTTCTTGTAAATCGCCTTTATTATATTGAGATACTGTCCATGTATTCCTGATCCTTTCAGAGCTTTTATCATAAAGGAGCACTGGATTTTGTCAAAGGCTTTTTCAGCATCTAAGGATATGATCATGTGGTTTTGTTCCTTTAGTTTGTTTAAATGATGGATAACGCTAAGGGTTTTTTGTATGTTAAACCAACCCTGCATTTCTAGGATGAAGTCTACTTGGTCGTGGTGGATGATATTTTTTATATATTGTTGTATACAGTTTGCAAAAATTTTGTTGAGAATTTTAGCATCAATATTCATGAGGGAAATTGGTCTGTAATTCTCCTTTGTTGTGTCTTTGAGTGGCTTGGGTATTAGGCCTCATAAAAGGAATTTGGCAATATTCCTTCAGTTTTTACTGTGTGAAATAGTTTGAGCAGTAATGGTAGTAATTCTTCTTTGAATGTCTGGTGGAATTCTGCACTTAAACCATCTGGACCTGGGCTTTTTTTATTTTGGAGACTTTTAATGACAGTTTTAATTTTTTTAAGGTTATAGGCCTATTTAGGTAATTAACCTGATCTTCATTTAATTTTGGTAAATGGTACCTGTCCAGAAAGCTGTCCATTTCATCTAGGTTTTCCATTTTTTGTGGAATATAGATTTTCAAAGTATGATCTGATAATTCTCTGGATTTCCTGGGGGTCTGTTGTTATGTCCCCCTTTTCATATCTGATTTTGTTGATTTGAACACTCTCTGCTTTTTGATTAGTTTGGATAAGGGCTTATCTATCTTGTTGACTTTCTCAAAGAACCAACTCTTAGATTCATTGATTCTTTGTATTGTTCTTTTTTGTTTCAATTGTATTGATATCAGCTCTAAGTTTGATTATTTCCTGCCGTCTACTTCTTCTAGGTGAGTTCGCTTCTAATTATTCTAAGGCTTTCAGCTGTGCCATTAGTTTTCTAGTGTGGGATTTCTCTAGGCTTTTCATATAGGCATCTAGCACTATGAATTTTCCTCTTAAGACTGTTTTCATTGTGTCCCACAAGTTTGGGTATGTTGTGGATTCATTTTCATTAAATTCTAGGAAGACTTTAATTTCTTTCTTAATTTCTTCCTTGACCCAGAGGTGGTTCAGCTGAGTCATGTTTAGTTTCCATGAGTTGGTAGTCTTTCTGTGATTTTTGATGTTGTTGAACTCTACCTTTAGGCCCTGGTGTCCGATATGTATTGTTGATATTTGCTTTATGACCAATTATGTGGTCAATTTTAGAGAAAGTTCCATCAGGAGCTAAGAAATATGTATATTCCTTTGCATTTGGGTGGAAGCTTCTGTAGATATCTATTAAATCCATTTGCATCATAACTTCTGTTAGACTCCTTATTTCTCTGTTGAGTCTCTGTCTGGTTGACCTATCCAGGGGTGGAAGTGGGGTGTTGAAGTCTCCCACTATTAGGGTGTGAGAATTGATGTGGGATTTGAGCTTTAGCAGTTTCTCTTTTACATAGGTAGGTTCCCTTATATTAGGGGCATAAATATTCAGGGTTGAAATCTCCTCTTGACCATTTTTTCCTGTGATGAATAAGTAATGACCAACTTGGTCCCTTTTAATTGCTTTTAGCTTAAAGTCTACTTTGTTAGATATTAGGATGACAATCCCAGCTTGTTTCTTAGGACCATTTGACTGGAAAATCTTTTCCCAACCCTTTACTCTGAGCCTGTGTCTGTCTTTGTGGTTGAGGTACATTTCTTGTAGGCAACAGAAGGATGTCTTCTGTTTTTGTATCCATCTTGTTAGTGTGTATCTTTTTATAGGTGAGTTGAGTCCATTGATATTAAAGGATATTAGTGACCACTGATTGATATTTCCTGCTATTTTTTGTGGTAACTTGTCTGTATTTCCTTTCTCTGGGGTATTCTTCTGTGGGATTATTGATTGTTTGTGGTTTCATGGATGTATCTGGGGTCCTTAGGTTGGAGATTTCCCTCTAATACTTTCTGTAGTGCTGGATTGGTAGATAGATATTGTTTCAGTCTTTGTCAAGAAATATCTTGTTTATTCCATCTATGGTGATTGATAATTTTGCAGGGTATAGTATTCTAGTTTGGCAGCCATGCTCTTTTAGCGTCTGTATAACTTCTGACCAAGCCCTTCTAGCTTTCATCATTTCCATTGAATAGTCAGGTGTTATTCTGATGGGTCTGCCTTTATAGGTAAGTTGGCCCTTTTCTTTTGTAGCTCTTAAAATTTTTTCTTTGTTCTGTATGTTCTGTGGTTTGATTATTATGTGGTATGTTGAATTTTTTCTTCGGTCATATCTATTTGGTGTTCTGTAAGCTTCTTGTATCTTTATAGGCATTTCCTTCTTCAAGTTAGGAAAGTTTTCTTCTATGATTTTATTGAAAACATTTTCTGTGCTTTTGAGCTGGTATTGTTCTCCTTCTTCTATTCCTATTATTCTCAAGTTAGGTCTTTCATGGTGTCCTAGATTTCCTCAACATTTTGTGTTATGGCTTTTTTGGTTTTAGTATTTTCTTTGGCTGATATATCTATTTCAGCTACCGAGTCTTCCACTTCAGAGATTCTTTCTTCCATCTCTTGGATTCTGTTGGTTATACTTGTATCTGTAGTTCTATCTTTTTTCTTCAGATTTTCTATTTCCATCTTTGCCTCATTTTGTGCTTTTTTTTTATTGCTTCTATTTCAGTTTTTAGTTTCTGGCATGTTTCTTTTATTTTTTGGTTTACCTTTTCTTGGTTTTCTTTCAATGATCTGTTCATGTCTTCCAATTTTTTGTTTGTATTTTCTTCTATTTCTTTAAGGGAATTTTTCATATCTCCTTTGAGAGCTTCAATGATCTTCATAAAGATATTTTTGGTGTTGCTTCGTTTTGCTTCCTCTTCATTGCTTTGTTCATGTCCTGTAGTTGTAGAAACTACCACTTTCTTCTGGAGTTGCCTTGTTGTTCTTCATATTATTATATGTATTTTTGCACTTGTGTCTGCCCATGGCTTCAGTGGTTAACAATTAGGTGGCTCCTGTTCAGTTGTGGCAACAGGGCCAGTGTGTCTCCTGTCGCCTCTGAACAAGGAGTCTGCTCAATCTTTGACGCTGCTCTGTTCAGGGGTCTGAAGTTGAAGTCCTCAGTCCTTCACTGCTGATGCAGTTGGAGAGCCGTGCAAGTTCCCTTGTTTTTTAGTAGCAGCTGGAGGAGCCTCTCACAGCCAACGTCTATTCCTGTCTGCTAAGAAGTGTGTGTAGACACGCACCACAGACAGTACTCGGTCCCAGAACATACCTTTTTCCAGGCAGGGGTTGGGATTCAGGAGCCAGGGCTCAACACCTCTTCTATAGACCTTGCCCTCAAGCTAGTGTTTAGAATCCAGAGCTGAGGCAAAAGCAGGAATTTGCCATCATCATCAGTTTAGGCAATCATCTCTATCCTTTGCTGACTTCACCACAAAACTAATTACCTTCATGGGCATTCATTCTAAATACCTTCATGGGTGTTCATTCAATCCCCATTGGTTCATGAGGTATCCTGCCCAATGTACCAGACTTCCCCTAAAGCCTGACCATCTCATCCAGATCAAGGAGCACCAGCCATTCTGGTGTAGAGGGCTATACTACCCATAGCTTTGTATATATTGTTCCTGTCCTTTCAGCCTGTCTGATATTCTAGGCACAGTCTGGGTCCACCACTGGGAAGTAGCCTATGGGAAGCATCTGGCTCACCAGGAGCTTACCATATTGCAGATGGACTTGGCCTCTTCAGAGAACTTGGAAGAGTACACCTCCTCAGTCTCCAGCACCCGGCGATCCACCTCTTCCCGCTTAACCTTCTCCTTTCGGCCTCGGAATGGTGATTGGCCCTCAATCATCTCATAGATGAGACAGCCCAGGCCCCAATAGTCAGGGCTCAGGCCATATCGCTGGTTGTTCAGGACTTCTGGAGCTGAAAACAGACAGAGGGAAGAGAATGAGGGACAATATGCAGTAGGATGCAGCTCAAGCACACAGGACAGTGCTGCTTCTCATTTCAGCCATATCCAAGGATGATGGAATTCTCACAGAATAAATATATGTATTTATTCCAATGAAGAAGGGTGACCACCTAAATTAAAGATTATATTCAATCTACCTGTACATCAATATACTTCTTGGGAGATGGAGGTGTTGTTCTAGAGAACCTGGGTTTGATTCCCAGCACCCACAGGGTAGCTCACAACCACAGGTGACTACAGTTTCAGGAGATCCAACATCTTCTTATGGTCTCTGTTGGAACTAGGTACACAGGGTATAAAGACATACATGCAAGCAAAACACTCATACACATAAAATAATAAAAAATAATTTAAAAAATCTTTTATTGTATCTCCCCTAACACGTTGACAAAATGTCTCACAGATTTACCATAGAAATACAAAAGAGACAGCTACATGTCTTAAGGTCAGGCAGAATGAAAAGCATATACATATGACATGCACCAGTGAATACATGACAAGAGGCTGTGTGTAGACAAAGCATTCAGAACTGTGTCCAAAAGGAGAGCAATACAAATGTGTAAACAGATTTCTATGAAGGTACATGGATAGGTGTATCTTTATTTATCCATCTACCTATCTGCTTATATGTCTATCCATCATCCATTCATAACAATCCATCATTCAAATATCTACCATCCATTTATCCATCTATTCATCTATCCAGTCCATCTATTCTCCATATATCTCTCAGATGTATCGGATCTAATGATCAGAATTCACATGGTCACATATATACACATTGACAGAGACATATATCCTACAGGTTGCCAAGTGTTATGTAGTCTGAAAAGGATTCTATAGAACCAAAGACAATGTATTGAGTTCCACACATCACCTACAGGTGCAGGCCTGGACAGAGGGCAACAGGTAGGTACCTAGCCTAGAACTTTTAGGAGACTCCTACATCCCAGGGTAACTGGGTATATATACCAAAGAATATAGAAGGAAGCAAAAATACTAATTGGTAGGGGATTCTAAGAGTTTAGCTCCAGGTCTCTTTCCAACATGTTAGTCTTGGAGTAGGCTAAGGGAAAGCAGGGTGGTCTCTACTTAGAACCCAGCTTGGAAACATGGTAGGCTCCTCTAATTTTAGAGCTCTTCTTAATGATGTCTCTCTTCTCAGAGGTCTCCCCCAAAAGCTGTCTACCTGATACCTCATCTAGGTAGGTCCTACTTTGACAGTGCCAAGCTCTGGTCCAATCCCCCAGGATGGCTTGTCTTTGAGGCCGAGGTGGGCTGTGGTTGGGGGTTACAGATGACTCAGTTTAGGTTACACCTTGGGCCCCTGTAGTGGGAATCAGAAGCTACGTGTCGAAGTGTTGGAACTGAGTGGGGCATGGTCAACTAGAAAGAGTGTCAAAAGTAAAATAGTCAGATAAAAGAAGGCAAAAAAAAAAAAAAAAAAAAAGCCGAGCTCTGGCGCAGTTCCTAGATCGGTGGCAGACCGGACAGTTAAGAACTCTCCGGCATGCTGCTTCCACACCCTTTTCTCCCCCTGAACAAAACCTTTCTCTGTAAATGATTTTTAGATAATAAATATTACTTAATATGTATCTCACGGCAGGTTAATTACCATAATATTTGGCGCCCAAGGTGGGGCGGTTTCCACAGAACCCAGCTGGGCACCCCCAGCCACGAAGCGAGCAGCTATTTCAAAACTTGCTCCCAGCCACCACAACCAGCTAGTCTCCAGGCAGAGCCAATAAAAACAGTCAGTGAACAAAAATCTGAGAGACCGGATCAAGCCAGTTCTGATGACGCACGCCAATAAGATTTGTTAAAAAAAACAAAGGCTGCCCAAAAAATTCCTTCAGACACCTCTGCTGCAGCGCAACTGCGACACCTACTGACCATAAGTCCTCATTACATCTAAATAAGATATTTTTTTCTTTCTTTCACAACGTCTAATCAAATAAATATTCAAAATTTTACCCATTTTTTCACAATAATAATAAAAAATTATTTTCAAGATTATACATTTAAAGACTGTCTCAACCCAAAAGTCCTTTTGCTTTTTTGTGTGATAATATACTTTATACCTACCTATTTTAAAAGATCCCAACATAAAGATAAACACATTCCCCATAGAGAATATAAGGCTAAAATGTGTGACATAAATAAACATATTAAGACAATTAAAAAAACTTAATGCCTCCATAGAGGTGAGGTCTACATTAATTAAAAAATACAAAACTTATATTAATAAAAAATTTAAAAAACTAAGTCAAAAAATACTAAAACATATAAAGTCTCATTGTACCACCCAATCTGATTAGGCTTCTTACCAAGCATCCTTATGGAAAATCAGCACAATACTTCTGACCAGCAAGATAAAAAGAGACTAGAGGACTTATGAGTGATGGTCTTGAGGAGGCTCAGTTGTGATGAGCACAAGGTATTACTCACCCATGTAGCCAACAGTGCCTACCCGGCCACGGATAAGGTCTCCCTCAGGGATCTTCACAGCCAGTCCCAGGTCTGAGATCCTAATGTGGCCTGTTAGAGATAGCAGGGTCAATGGGTTCCTATGGTCATGTGGACACTCTGGTCAGGGACATAGACTCACAAGGCCTTTGTCCAATAAAGATGTGACCTCAGTCTACTCTCTCAGGATAACCATGTGACCCTGGAAGAATATAGGTGAGATGTGTAGAAACTGCACATAATAAAGGAAACATTAATAAAGATGCAGAAGGATGCTTGAACAAGGCTTGCCACTGGCTGACCTGTCACATTTAATGCACCAATAAGCTTCCTGAAAGGTTGAGGTCACAGAGTTTAAAATGTCCTGGCTGATTCTGGGATTGCTTCATGGGAAAAATGAGGATCTTAACATTTTGCAACAATTTTCTTAAGGGTGAAAATATAAAGCAGTTTAGGAAGCCACACAATGCCTTCCTGATTGATCTTTGGAGGTGATTTGGTTTTTTTTCCTTTCGAAAAAAAAATGGTGAAATGAGAAGGGCAGGGCCTGGCCTACAATCACAGTCCAAACTGGGTCCCAAGGCTCAGGCAGCACTGCCAACCTCTACCTAGGCAGGGTCATGGCTATATTTCACACTCAGGAAGGAACACATGCCCTTGTCCGTAATGCTTGTCAGACTTGATTATCTTAGCTGGGCTCCAGCTCTGTGGTGCCTAACAAGAAAGGGGAAGAGAGTATGTGAGTACCAGCAGTGAACTTCCCCTGTGGGACTTTAGTGTGAATAGTTGAAAGTTTTACATTGTGGCCTGGACTTTTCAGAGGACCCTGTGCTCCCTGCTCCTCCACACATAGCTCTCTCTAGGTCACCAAACTGGGAAGTAGTTGGGGAAAGGGAGCTGCATATCCCAGGAACATGCAGGAGACTTTGTAGTATCATTGCTGTGGTCAAGCTGGCTTTATATATATCTATATATATAAAGCCTGAGATTATATATGTAAGATGGATACTTGGATGATTGTATGGCATCTGCCTCTCTGTAGAGTTGGGAAGACCTAGTCAAACTACTACCTAGACCTAGAAAAAAGACCTAGATAAAACTACTTGGCAGGTGTGAGGAACAGAATTGCATGAGGGAATACCACCTACACACTTATACCCAAGGGTGTATACTGTATAATAATAATAAGTTATGTCAATATGACAATGACAGTACACAGATAATGACATGTTCACAGCTGGCTAGAGTCAACAGGCTGTTTTCTGTGGGCTGTCATATAGTACACTCACTACATAGTCCTCCTTTATAGTGTCCAGGACAGTCCTGAAGTTTCTAATTCACAAACAGGACAAAGAACAGGAAAAGTGGTATGGGTGTTCAACACTACCCAGAGCCTCCAAACCTTTGGCTCCTTTGCTTTTGGTCATCAATCTCTGTCACTGACACTGGCTTTAATGTCAGAGTCAGTTGAGCTACACTGCTTCACAAAGAAGAATCATCTTCAGGCCCAGGAGTAAGGAACAGGAACAGGGTCCTCTGCCCTATGGACTTTTAACCCTTCCCATGGTCCTGGCCCAAACCCCTCCATTCCTAAGTGTTTCTGCAGGCCCTTGCTCTGGATAACTTGGAACATTAGACTTAGATGCTGTAACAGAAAAGGCCACCATCTTCCAGCCCCTGACTTACCATAATCATCCAGCAGGATGTTTTCTGGTTTCAGATCTCTGCAAGGTGAAAACAACAGGCATCTGAGCATGGCCATTCTAAACAGCAACTGGGCTGACCCTCTGGGGCCCAGTCATGCAGAGGTGCCACAAGATGTCTGCCTCCCACTTCTGGGTTGAGGTAGTCTTGTCTCTCTGGGTCAAAAACCAATGTGAGATCATTTCTCTCCTCCCAGTAATTTAACACAAATACCAAGGTTTGCCACTGACTTCTTCTCTTTCCTAAAGAGTAACTAGTAGGTTAGGAAAAGCCAATTCTAGTGCTTGTCCTCACACAGGTGGGCCATGAGGCAGAAGACACAGGCAGATTAGTATGGTCAGAAACTCTCTGGAAGGCTATGAAGACCTGATATCACATAATATTCTGTAGATAGAACAAGTCCTGGAAACAAACAAAAAGAAGACACCAAGACCAGAGCACCAACACTACCATTGGGAAGAAAGCTGTTAGGTGAAGATGAGCCAAAGAAAAGATATCTATGGAAGAGGTCTCAAGAAACTGGCATATCTCTTAAGTCCTGCTGTGTCAAAGCCTAGGAAGAAGTTCAGGCAGAGAGCACAGTTGATAATGGTGCTGCTTTATCTTATCCCCAATGTCTCCTCAATACAGTGACAGGATCTTGTTCATAAAGGGGAACCTTTGCCTTCACAGAGAGGGAAACGGGCAGAAGACTCTGGATTTACCAGTGAAAGCTGGCTAAAGGTGCAGCTTAGATTGGGGTGTGGACCCAGTTGTTACATCATAGGGCTGACAATACTGCCATCTGAATGGAGGCTCCAGTTCCACACCAGCCAGCTTTGTTTATTTAACTGATGGTGGCTGCCCTTGTGGGAAGTGGTTCATGTACTCAAATTCAGGGCAATCTCACCAAATGAGATTTGCATACCCTTCTTTATCACAAATTTGCTGTTTTTTATTACTCACATGGGTTTCTTTTGATTTCCTAGTAATTCCAAATAAGGGAAGAACTTTTATCTCAAGAAACCAGTGCCCATGGGTTGGAAACAACAGATTGCCAGGAACATGTGGACAGGATCAAATCCACAGACAATCTAGGGCAGGTAGTCAGAACAAGCAGGGATATCTTAGGCTAGTGGTTCTCAATCTGTGGGTTGTAAGCCCCTTGGTATAGAACAACCCTTGGAAAGCAGAGGTAGCCCAACACAGAAAAAACGGACATTTAAATTATGATTTATAACAGTAGCAAAACTATAGTTATGAAAGGGCAAAATAATAATTTTATAATGGGGTCACTACAAGATGAGGAATTGTATAATAAAGGGTCACAGCATTAGGAAGGTTGATAATCACTTCCTTAGGCCTTTGCTGCCCTAGAGGAAGAGAATTTGGGACTCTAGTGTCTGTCCCCTACACCTCAACACACTTTTAAGTGAAAGACAATCAAAGAGGTTCTTTTTTTTTAGCCCTTAGGGAAAAATCTGCTCACTTCTTACCATATATGATAAAAACAAAACAGAAATACAGGCAGGGACTATCACTTGGGGCAGGAGCTCTCAGGGACATTCTTTCTTGTTTCTAAAATCCTCCTGGGCTCCCAAGATAATCTTTATTTACAAATTCATTCAAAGTTAACAACTGACTGTACGGCAGCCTCGGTGTCTGTGAGGACTGACAAAGGTCCACATGTTGGCAGTGCCTGGTGTGAAGTTCCTATCATCAGTCCTTACTTTTCCAGACTTTTTAAAAAATGTATTTAAAGACACATGATGGTGGAAATCAATTTGCTATAAAAATTAGATTCCAGTGGGCCCCTTAAGAAATGTGATGTAAATGGCCAATATCAAATCATCAGCCCCTTCTCTAGAATGCATAAGGGAATAATAATTCAATATTAATATAAAATGCATGAAGGGAAACAGGAAAGATGGCTCAGTGGTTGAGCGTACCTAATACTCTTCTGAAGGGTCAGAGTTTGGTTCCCATCACCCATATTGAGGTGGTTCACAGCCACATGTAATCCATCTCTCCAAGGGAGCCACTGCCCCTTTTGGAGTCAGCAAGCACTGATACAGACAAAACTACAAACACACGTAAATTAAAAAAATATATTTTTTAAAAGTTCAGGAGAGGCAACAGAGCTTTTGAAAATCCTCTATACTATAAGGAGAACATGAATCTCTGCTCATTGTGAGAAGCATCTTGGTATGGTGCTCTATAGTAAAGTCCAGGCCATTGTGGTGTTAAGATGAAAGGGAAAAAAGGCAGAAGTTAGAAAAGGCTCAGGACAGGGTAAGGCAAGCCATGTGGCAATATGATACCCTTGGACAGTGATTCTTCTTGCATCTCACTGGGACTGATTCAAGATAGTAGCCACCAGGATCCAATGAGTATCCCTAGGTGCCAGATAATGGGGTGGTAGTCATAGTCTCTCCTTAGAGGAGGAATTTGGAGAATATCATTTTATAAATTTGGCTTCTCTAATCATTAGAGGCAAGAGATACCATAAGAAGAGTAGTCTATCTCACTTGGGTTCCTGGGAGGCTACTGCTGGAGGAGTGCAAGGGCCCAGCCAGACTTTGGGAGCACTGCTTACCTATAGACAGTGTTCTCACGGTGTAAATCTTCCAGGCCACAGAGGATCTCAGCTGCATAAAACAAGGCTCGCTCTTCCTCAAAGCCAGGGTTCCCCATGTTGTAGATGTGAAACTTCAGGTCACCCCCATTCATGATAGTCAGGACCAGGCACAGCGCATCTTTGGTCTCATAGGCATAGGCCAGGTTGACCTGAGAACAAGCACTATGGTGAGGTCACAACAACTGTCACTGACTTAATATTCCCTTCTCTTGGATCATTAACGCTGGGAGGTAGAGGGGCGTAGAAGGGACAAAGCAGCTTATACCCTGTGCCTAGTTCTTCTCTCAGGAACCTGCCTGCTTTCCCTCATAGTGAAGAACTCATGCTCAGATCTTCTGACAAGTGGCTCAAAGTAAAGGGTTGAAGGGGACATGGGCAGGTACAACCCTGATTTTCTAGCAAGTCTACAAGGGTGATGACAGCTTCCACACTACAAAATCATGTGCACGCATTATTTTGTTAAAACCAGATGTTCAAGAGATGTTGGAAAGACAGAGAAATAAGGTGGTTTTTTGCTTGTTTTGGTTTGGGTTTAATTGATTTTGGGGGGCTCTTTAGGGGAAAAGCTGCAGAAATAAGGGGAGGATATGGAGAGAATGGGAAGTGAGCAGGATTGGGATGCATGATGTGAAATCCTCAAAGACTCAAAAAAGAATTATGTTATTTAAACATTTGTCCAGGTCAAACCAGGCTGATGTTAGCTTTGTCCATGTCTTCAAGGTACCTCTGAATTCTCTACTCCTCTCTAAGGACAAAGATGGCAGCTGGGACAGCATAGAACAAGAGACTCAGAGATCAAAACTTCTTTCTTGTTTGAGCATCACATCATAAACTTCATCACTTTATAAAAGGATAGCCTCCTCTGAGGAATGACTAAAAGTTGTTGATTATATCCCTCCTTCATCACATAGCTACTTGGAGTTTATCTAGGGTAAGCCAGTTAAGAACAACTTTCAGATACTGTGAAATCTGAAATCTGAAATCACCCTTATTATAGTGATTCTGCTATGAATTTAGACCCTGACTACATTCACAGAAACATAACAGGGAATGTTTAAAAGTACACACCAAAGCATGGTTTGTAGAAATTTACAAATGAAATTTCAGTCTGTAGAAATGGGCTATACAAAGCAGGGATGTATAGCTTTTTTTTTTTTTTTTTTTTTTTTTTTGGAATATCTAGGTCTAGACAGAAGAGAAAGAAAATCAAATTCAGGCTAAAAGTTATCATAGAATAATATGTATAGGCTAAAAATAATAAAGCCTATAAGTGAATAAAGCATGCTTGGAATGACTACTCATAGAAGGAGGTATTTGTTTTTATTGTGTATCTTTCTGTGCCATTTGAATTTTGCCTCTCACATATATTAGTTTTTATAATAACACATGAAAGAAACATTTAGAGCTTACCAAATATCCATGCACCCCCATACTACCCAGTCTCCTCTGCAGGAAGCTTGTCACTGAGAGGTTCCCGTGGAGACCCCCCAGCATTCTTTTCATGGCTTTGGTTAGGATACTCAGTTAGTGAAGAGGGTGGCTCAATCTGAGTAGATTTGATGTGGCTGACAGATAAGTTTTTGTTGTGTGCAGTTTACTTAAAGTTAGGGCTAATTTGTTATTTGGGCAGAGTCTAGTTGAGACTAACCAGGAGGCATGTAAACAAAATAGCACATTTCTAGAAAACTCTTCCATGATTGTCTCCTCCACAATGAAACAGACAAGAACATCTGTGGAACCCAGAGATCCTTGTTTTGTTCACTGAGGAGTTTATAAGGTGGCCTTGGTGAACAGAGATCCTAGAAGTGGGAGATGGCTTTACTGGACTGTTATTCCTAGCAAGGGAAAAAAGTCCTAGTCACCAGAATAGTGGGTCTATGGCTGGGCCCTGAATACTCACCACAAACTGGCTGTTGACCTTCTCAAGAATCTGCTTCTCGTTGAGTGCCATCGACTCTCCTTTCCTCTTTTTGATCCTCTTCTTCTCCAGGCGTTTGCAAGCATACATTTTACCTGTGGCCCGAACCTGGCAGGCACAGACCTGCAGTAGAAGGTAGACACTAAGGTCATCGGATACTAAAGTGGTTTATCCAACTCTAAGGCCAGGATGTCAGGTCTCTGGAGCTGGAATTGGTAGGGCCAAAGCAAGCAGGTTTGCCCTGTGGTTGCGGTAGTTCAGGACATCTGACTCCATACCCAGTGCTGCCTGGACTCTGCTTTTATGAACTAGCTGTAAGAGTCTTCCTCCCCCAAGAAGGCTCCTGGCCTTGAAGGTACTGAAATGGGTACAGCAAGTCAGATGACTGGTTAGGAGCTACAAGTGCTACCCTGATCCCCCTATCAGGTACAACTGAGTTTTGTTTTTTGTTTTTTTTTCCTGCCAGCTAAAAGAGTTTGTTTTGAAGGAGACAGTGAAGAAAGACCTTCAAGAACCCTAACTCTACAGTTCAGAGAAATAGGAAGAAGCACTGAGAGTTTAGCACTAGTCCTGGTCTTTACTGGCTGTATGACCTTGCTTAAGTCACCAATCTTTTCTAAACAGTTTTCCTTGGCTCTAAAATGGAAACAAGGCTGACCTCAAATATTAAGAAGACTGTGGTGATATACATTTAATAAAATAAGTCTGGAATATCAGAGAGTTAACCAGAGAGCCAAGCCATGAAGGTCAGGGAGTAGTGACCCATACCCTTAATCCTAGCTTTAGAAATGTGGAAAGAGGAAGTTAAGACAGCTGGGTAGAAGAAGAGAGGAGAAAATTTTCAACTTGCCCAGACACACTTCCTTGGTAGGCTAAGGAAAGAGAAGTTGGAATCAGAGGATTTTGTGGAGACAGGAGTTGGCTGGTGAGACAGAGTTGTGGTTTGTTTCTCTAGCTCTCTGATATTCCAACTTTTCCCCTATATCTGGCTCCAGATTTTCATTTATATCAAATAGAATTTGTGCAATAGAAGACCAGATAATATTTATTAAATTTCTGTTCTTGTAACTAGCAGAATCACCTGGACCCCTCATTGGCCCAGGTTGTTCAGTACTCTCATGTCCTTGGGTTCCCCTTCTCAAACACACCCCAGGAGACCCATCTTTCCCTTGAAGCCCTCCCACTTGAGGCTGGCTGAAAAAAAAAGCTCCACTTCACCTGCATGCACAGGGCAACAAAGGCTCTGTTACTTACCTTTCTCCCTCACAAAAGCATCAGCACCCAGGTCAGACCCCTTGTCCTCCCTCCCTGCTAGGGAGGACAGAGCAAGAAGATTCTTCTGAAAGCACTACTGACCAAAAAGATTGGGGAAGGGGAGCAGAGGCCCAAACTCTTCAGTGAAGATGTTCACTCACCTCTCCGAAGCCCCCTTTGCCCAGCACTCGGTATTGGCGGAAAGTGTTTTTGGTCACTGGTTGCCTGAAAAATATCAAAAATCTGACTTTGGTTTCCTGAAGGTGGTTGGTAAGTAACAAGCCAAGTACATCCAATGCCTTCCACTGAGCCAGAGACTCAGACCTCTGGCTCTGGATCCTGGGGAGCTAGGGGTTGAGCCACCCTGGCAAGCTCAAAAGGGAAGGCTTGGAAGAATAAGCCCACAGCGCTTAGACAGGTTGAGTCAGGGCTTCCCTCTGCAGGAACTCAGCCTAACCCAGTCAACTAAAGGCTCCCTAGCTGCTACTTTTCCACTGACAAACATCCCTTTGCTCTCTCCCAAACTCACAGCCTGTGGCCAGAACCAAAGGAGAGCTCTGTTTCATGTAGAGTATGTGTGTGTGTGTGTGTGTGTGTGTGTGTGTGTGTGTGTGTCTGCCTGTCTGTCTGTCTCTGTGTGTGGCAGAGTCCACTTAGGAATACATAGCCCTCCTGATACCTGTAGAGCTTAGTCTACCCAGCAGGTGGCCATATTTGCTGTTCTGGGTACTCATGAGTGAGTGAATCTCACTTAGAACAAAAGTTGCTGGCTTTAAGTCTGGTCCAGGTACTCTATGATTGTCAGCTCTTAACCTTTCTTTCACAAGGTACTACTTGGTTTTATTTCCATTTATCCAAAACACTAAAATGCCCTGAATGGCCAAAGAGTTTTTGATAAAATACCTATCATTTTTTTTGTCTTCAGCTTCCCAGTTTAATGAGCAAGAGCCATTTAACATTTCTGATCAGACGGGATTTTTGATCAAAATGTACAGATGGTATTTTCAGGAGTCAATAAATAAAGCCATCTAACTCTTGTCAAGAACTCCAGGTTAAAGAGTTTGTTTTTATCTCCTGATGTGGGATGTCTTTCTGTATGCTATGTATTGCCATTAATAAAGGGACTGTTTGGGCCTATGGCAAGGTAGCTTAGAGGCAGGCAAGAATTCCAAATGGAGATAAAGGAGAAGGGCAGAGTCAGGGGAGATGTTGCAGGTTGCTGCTGAGAAGGCAAGATGTAATATAACACAGGTACAGCCATGGAGCCATGTGGCAAACCATAGATTAATAAGAATTGGTTGAGTTAAGTTCTAAGAGCTAGTAAGCAATAAGCCTGAGCCATAGGCCGAACAGTTTGCAATTAATATAAGCCTTTCTGTGATTATTTGAGGCTAAACAGCTGTGGAACTACAGGTCCATACCCTGGGCTGGATAAGCCAGAAACTTCTGACTATAATCCCTGGTCTGGTTGGCAAACACACACACACACACACACACACACACACACACACACACACACACACACACACACACACTCCTAATCAGGACAGGGGCTAGGATACTGAACTGGGTCAAAGAACTGGATCAGTTTGAAGAGGACCCACAAGCCTCCAACAGCTCTTGAACATTTACACCCTCTTAAAAAGCTTTCTTGCTGATAGGCTTGGATTTCTGTAAAATTGCCTTTTCACAATACAAATGTCCCTGGGACAACCCTGAAAACTCAGAGAACTCCAGGGTCTCAGGTCTCCAGTTCATGTATGTGACATACTTTTCTCTTTGGTGATCCCCATCGGATGCCACAGAACCTCTCAGTACCTGGCTTCCTACTTAGCACTAGGGCAGCTCATGTGTCCCAAATAAGCCTTCCAAAAGCTAGCATCTTTTCTATAGCCACCACATAAAGGCAGAAAAGGTTATATTGGTATAATCATTTACAATACATTGAGAATAGTCGGTCACCACTACTGCAGAGCTACTCTGATAGAAAAATGATTGTCCTGCAATTTCCTAGGAAATTCTTGGTTAACCCTGGGAGGGAAAATCCTCCTAATGTTTCAATAACACAGTGCAGATAGATCACAATTGAGGGAAAAAAGCTGGAGTGTCATCAGTGATATGGAGTATTCCTAAAAAATAGCTTGAAACAGAGCCAAGCTTAGAGGGGTATGGAGTGGTGACTCATACCTTTAATCCCATCACTTGGGAAACAGAGATCTGTTTGGATTTCTATGAGTTCAAGGCCTAACAACCAAGCAGTGGCAGCATACACCTTTAATCCTAGCTTTAGGAGAGTTGAATCAGGAAGCAAAACAGATTGGCAGAGAAAGAAATATAAGGCAGGAGAAGGAGAAGTTCAGAATTCTATCTGAGCAACCAGTCAGTCTGAGGACCCTTGAAAATAGGACTTACCCTGTTTGGCCTGAGGAGTTTGCTGGGTGAGAATTGGCTATGGCTTGTCATCCTCTGATATTCCAGACTATTTTTATTAAATATAAAATATATCACCACAAAAATCCTATCTTACCGGCTCTAAGAAATTAGTGCCTTCAAAATGGTATATTCTCAATTTTGTAGTAATCAAAATGTCCATTTCATAAAACTCATGCAGATAAATAAAAAGAAAGTCAGTGGCCACAGCCCAGAGTCAATTAGAATTGGACTGATAGGTAGATTGAGGGCCAAGTAATGAAAAACTTTGGATTCAGATTGTGGCCTTCACCAGATCTTTGCTGTGTAGCCTAGAGCCAACCTACCAAACTCTCTAGGCCTTCCATTTTCAGTAAATTAGATATAATGAGAATGCAAATGTATTTATGTCAAGCTTCTAAGAAGTTGCTGTTATAGTAGATGTCATTATTTGTAATTAAAAAAGCAGGGCTCTTGTGGGGATCTTCAAGATGACAACACCTATTGCTGAATGTGCCTTGTCTGTAGGTTCTGTCACTGTATATAAAACTGTGCCCCTAAAGTTTGTATGTTGAAGGCTTGGATCACAGTACTTCCATCATCAAAGGTGAGCCTCTGATCATATCATTCTCACTGATCAGGATAGAAAGATAGTGGCTTTAAGTAGGTTGCTGTAGTAGGATTTGCCCCTCCTACTAGTTTAACAAAAAGCTGGTTGGTCAGAAGGTAGACAGAAAGTATGGGTGGCACTACCAGACTAAGAAAATTCAGAACAGGAAGAGCAGAGCAAAGACACCAAGAGAGACACCAGCAGAGAAGCCAACAGACACAAAGAAAAGAAGACAACCATGCTGCTCTGAGAAAAGGTAACAATCCATATGGCTAAACAGATTAATGGAAATAGACTAGGTTAAGATGAAAGAGCTAGCTAGCAATGAAATTAATATAAGCATCTGTGTGTTTCTGAGGGACTGTGGGTTTGGACCACAGGCCAGACAGGCCAGAAACTTTCTACTACAGGTTGCTTTCCTGCAAAGCATCCTTAAGTATGCAGAGAAGGTGGGCCTTCTCTGGGGCCTTGAGATGGCTCCTGGTCTATAGCTTTTAAGTATCTGGAAGAGATTTTACCTATGAATTCTGTACATGTTCAGTTCACAAAAATAAAATGGCTTCCTTTTCTGAGTATGGTGTACCAAGCTTCTGTGGTCAGGGACCCTTGACCTGAGGGGACACTTCTATTCCTGGCCTATCCCAGCATGCTTTAAGCCAGGTATAAGCTCTGTCAATCATGAAATGAATGGTCTAGTGAGAGACAAGATAATTCATGTCCCTTTCATGATTCTTACATTCTTGTCAGTTACAGAGAGGTTGCATGTACTCAAGAGAGAGCTACCTATGAAATCACTTTGAAGAGAATGAAGCAGTGAATAAATTACAGACAGATGTCCAATCTTACTTATAATTAGGAGGTAGAAAATAAAGAGTAAAGATACCCCACTGCTCACTAGTAGGAGGAAGACATTAGAACAATATAGAATATAAAGAGCAGGGGCTCAGGTATTGGCAGAACTAGAAACTGGAGGTAGCTGTTTTGGAGGGCAACTGAACAGTTCCCTACAGGTTACAATCCAGTGCCTTTTGAGAATGAACTGCCAAAAGTACACAGTTTTGTGTATAAAGTTATTCATCCTTTTGGGAAAGTAGCACAAAAAACATGAGACTTGGGGCTAAGGGTATGGTCAGCATGTATTTAGCAGGTGAAGAGTGATCTTCAGAACAAGGGGAGAACAGAATTCAGTAGAGAAAGAAAGAGAATCAAAGAAGCATGAATAAGATGATGTATATGTGGGCACAACCCAGTCAGCACCTGCTTTCATAAGCCCATAGCATTTCTAGAATACCCAAAAACTTAATGGAAGAGGGATGGCCAATTTGATTGTCACCAGGGTTTTATGGAAGGTATGTGATTTCTTTGTGAATTATCATACAGATGAACTCTGTACCCTATCTCTCACACTTGCATACTCTCATATGAGGAGTGCATGGTACTCACCTTTCTAACCATTTCCACTGCAGAAAACGGTCGAAATACATGCTGTCCAGGTACTCATGGAAGGGGTCTCCCTTCAAGTAGTCATGGACAGACCTAACCCAGAGTGACAAAAAAAAAAAAAAATGAAGATGTTATAATTTCCACCTTGAAGAAGCTAGACAGAGTCTAGTGGGTTCAAATCTTCAAACAAGCCAGGCCTTGCAATGGATGCTCCATATCTGGCCAGAAGCCTGTTTGTTCTGCCAATGGTTGCTTAAACTGGAATAACCTTGCAAGCATTCATAGTGTGCCCACCATGGGCCAGTATTTGTTTTAGGTCCTGTAGTAATGCAGGGAATATGGGGTGGATACTTAAATGGGGACATAAAAAAAATCATAAAGATTAAGTCAACAATCCTAGAGATGAGCTATAATAAAGTAGAGCTCAGAAATAACTCTCTGAAGAGATCATGAGCTGAAATGAGACTAGATGCAGACTTGCTGAGGTAGAGAAAGAGTTAGAATTCATAGGTGAGAAAAGACAGAGTGGGATACAGTCTCCAAGAACTCAGGCTTTGGGTTTGGTCTAGAAATAAAACCACTATCTTTCAAGGAAGATAGGGATCTGCCCAGGTAGGCATGATTTGCCTACATAGGTGGGGGTCTGTCCAGGTAGGTTAGGGTTTGCCCAGGTAGGTAGAGGTCTGCCCATGTGGGCATGATCCACCCAGGTATGCTGGACTCTCTCAGATGTGAGGACCCTAATGGGTGAAACACTTACTGAACACAAGCAGAGAAGAGTTCCTTGCAGGGCTTCTGCAGGAGCTTCGTCTCTGTCTGGGAGACCAGGTCCTGGCCAACTTGGGCGATGAAGACTGGGGACTAGAAGAAGGAAAGTATTGTTGTCAGTGAAGAAAAAGGAACAGGGTGGCTGGAGCTGCCCCACAGATGCAAGATCAAAGACAAGACAGATGCCAGGTGATGGTAGAAAGATGTAGATACCTGTCCCAGCATTTGGCCACCTGCCCTCTGTTTCCCCACCACCACCACAAATACAAAAACACATGACAGACAGACAGACAGACAGACAGACAGACAGACAGACAGACACACACACACACACACACACACACACACATACATCCCTAGCCTAGAATGCATGGGCAGTGTTTAGTGTGGCAGGAAGGTTACTAGAATGAATGGCAGTGAATGAACCTAGACTTAGTGTGAGATTTCTAGCCATATGACTTCATGGAGGTCACTTGGCATCTCAGAGTTTTGTTTACCCAGTTTCATCCATCCCCCCTCTGTCATTCACTCTTGCCAGATACTCCTAAGACTTGACTCACCAGCTGGACTTCAAGTGGAATTTTAATAAATTACTGAGAAATTATTAGAAAACTGTAAGGAGTGGATTAAAAAAACCTGCAATGTGAACTATTAATGGCTTGCTTTCTCTCCCAGCTATAGGGATGGAATACATGCTGAGGTGTTGTACAAGGTTTCTAACCCCATCCAAGCCAGAGGTCTGACCTGTCCACAGCGGCTTTCCCCCCCAAAATGACTCAGATGCTTATATTACTTTCATCCTGTTTCCCCTATGTCTCAGGCACATTGCTAGCTAGCTCTTTCATCCTAATTCGACCCATTTCTATTAATCTGTTTTCCACGTGGCTCCCCTGGGTCCTACATGCTTCTTGGGAGGCTGAATACTGGAGCCAAGGGCCTGCGCTACTTTTAACCTCTCATCTTGCCATCCTGTGGTTCCATTTCTTTCTCTGGAAGAAGGGAAGTGCTCCAGAGCTGATGAAGGCTGCTTTGAACTTGGAGAATTCATGAATTTTTAAGTTTCCCCTAAGAAGTAAATAAATTTGATTGGAGGATTCTGGCAGTTTAGTCCCTTCAGAGCTAGTAATTTATAGGTTAGGGTTAGAGTTAACTGTAGGCAATAAAATAGGAGGACAAGCTATTAGCTGTAAGCAAATCTGCCTCATGAGAAAGAGAATTGGCTGGCAGGCTACCTGGATTGGGGTGTGTGTGTGCTGTGCCTGGCAGATGGCTGCTCTTTGCATAAGTGTCAATCATGGAGTTGACAGAATGCCTTGTGTCAGGGTATGATCTTGATGCTAGTATGAGTTAGCATAGAGATGCTGAGTGTGGGAGCTGTGGGGAAAAAGGAAGCCATTTTTTAGCTTCATAGCTAGGCACCAGGGTCTGTTTTTCACCTACACAAGACTCATCTTATTTCTTATCAAGCCCAATTGACAGCTAGCATGGGGAGGGTGGGAAAGAAATCCTAAAGTGTTTTTCTACAGTTAGACATACAAATGATGTTCCATAAAGGAACAACCTACCACAGAAGTCCCAGTGTCCCTTGGTTACGTATGGTAATTATACAAAATGAACTAAAACCAGAACTTAATGGCCTTCAAATTTTCTTAGCCCCTGACTTTTTTTTAAATAGCAAATTAAATTTACTTATAGATCTAACATTAAGAAGCAATAAAAAACAGTCTAAAACAATGCTTTACATACACTAAAACTCAACCTTGGTCAATAATGAATGAAATACCTGGCATGGATTACTATATTTAACCTACATTGTGGCTCTATGATATAGGGACTACTATGTCATCAATTTTGCAGAAGATGGAAGTTCAGAAAGGTTAAAGGTCCCTTTCCCAAAATCAGCCATCCAAGAAGTGACAGAGAAAAAATTTGACCCCAAGTTGGATTACAGTGTCTATCTGCTAGTGTTGAGAGCAAGACACTGTAAGGTCTGCCAGAAGCCTATAAGTTCACAGAAAGAAAAGACCACAGTAGGCTGGAACTACCTGAAAAAGACTTTTGGGAAGATGAAGTCAAGAGACAAAACAATACTTAGTCCGAAGTCTCTTCACCTCTGTTCAGCCTTTACCTGTAGATGAGGTCAACCAACAGGGTTCTCATCTCAGAGACAACAGGGCTGCCATGAGTCTAGAGATAACCCATCTGTGCACATGACATCAGACAATTCTCATACTTGGGGTTGGCTGCCCATAGGCAAAGAGTCCTGAAAGGACAGCCACAGAATAGACACATAATAATGTCTTGGCTTAGTTATTATAAGTTTAAATCCAGCTTCTGAATTCTGAGCCTTCCAGAAGAGATAGATAGAAGATGACAGGTCAGTATGCCACTCTTCCTGGGGATCCTTCTTGCTGAGCTTCTCACTGCAATATATATATTGTGCTTGGGGATCTTAGCAGCTCTCACAATCTAAGTTTACTAGCATATACCTCTCCAGGCAGAAAGAGAGAAAAAAATTCATGGAAGAGTTTTCCTAGGCACTATCATGCAGAGAAAAATCCTCTATGCCATTTTGAAGCAGGGCAGGTCTTGCTCTTCATTTCTGTCTAGGCCTCTTTCCTCCCCTTTTGTCCTTCAGATATTACCTCCTGTGATATCCACTCCATGACCCTAAGCTTTGACATGCCAACTAGGTGCACAGTCACTGAAAAGCTCAAGTGTGGCACTGCATCATTCATTGCATGATGCAGGCACCACAGACCTTGGAAAGTGTAAAGGAGATGGTTGAGGTAGTGGTCTGATGGATATAAGAGCTGGAGGATCTTGAAGCTGTGCAGATAGGATCTGGAGTGAGTACATGCTTGGTTGCAGGAAGCTTGGAGGCTGAGTGTATGGGGAACAGCACTGTGCAATTCTTGGCCCTCCAGAATCCTGACTGTGGTGCCACAGTGCCTTCAGTGTTTAACTCATTACAGAAATATGCCTGGAAATGTGGGCAGACTGAGGAGGGCAGGGAATGGAGCATGGGTCTATCCTGTGATAATCAGCTGGAACTTTACTTAGCACTCAAACCAGGAAGCATGTATAGACCACCCCCACATCCAAGGCATTTGCTGATACACATTCACTGTTGAAAAGATAGATATAAACCCAAGAACAGCTAGCAGCCTTTGCCAGTTCAGCCAAAGCCATCAATCTAGCACTTTGTCCACATGGTGGCACTATTGAGCCCCTCCAGTACTGCTTCCCAATGAGACAGAGGGCAAGATTTCTGTCCTCACACTTTGGCCTCATCAAACCAGGTTGTCTGCATTTTATACCACTAGGCCCCTGGATCCTAGAGTCTCTCCATCTCTACCTTACCACTCTGCTTTCCAGAAGTCTCTCCCAGAACGCCCCTCACAAATTCTTGCTAATTACTCATTCCTTGGTTTGACATCATAACCTTCAAAGCAGCTTTCCTACACACCACAATATTTATGATTCTTGTTGCCTTCAAGATCAAGTCATGAATCTTCTTAGGGCTGCCTCTCAAATACCCAGAACCCTTCTCACCTATCATGGTACTGATGACCCAAAAGAGGCTTCAGGACCCCTCCCCCACCCCCCGCCAAATCCTCTTAATAACTAGGGCCTTCTACCTAGCCCCACCTCCCAATGGTAACTGCCATGATCATTGTCCTCATGGCAGCTGCAGAATGAACACCTTCTTACCACATGCCAGGTTGTGGTGATATATTTTTAATAAAACCAGTCTGAAATATCAAAGAGAGGAAACACCACAGTTAAATCTCACCCAGCTATCTTCCAGCTTCCTCATCCTTGCTCCTTGTTGCTTCTACTGCATAATCTGTCTTCCTACACCTACCTTCTTTAACCAGCTGTATCGCTGGGTTAGGATTAAAGGCATGGGCTACTACTATTTGGTAGTTAGGGCTTGAACTCACAGAAACACAGAAGGATCTCTGTCTCTGGAGTTATGGGATTAAATGCGTAGGTCACCACTCCCGGTCTTTCCATGCCTGGGATTAAAGGTGTCAGTTAACACTGCTCTGTTATCCCTTGAACTCACTGAGATCCAAAAGGGAGCTCTGCCTCCCAAGTGATGGGACTAAGGGTGTGAGCTACATCTGTCTGATTTGACTGTGGATGGATCTCTTCTCTGATATTCAAGACTGGCTTTATTAAATATATGACATATCACCACACCAGGTATAGGGGCTGTCCACAGTGTGAGCTTGTCTAATCCCCCCAAGGCAAGTTTTGTTACTGCCAATTCTAGTTTACAGATGCTCAGAAGTTAAGTGACTTCCTAAGGTCACACAGCTAAGGTTTAAAAACTAAGTTTCAACCCCGACAACTTGGCCAGAGAATCCCATCCATAAATAGCAGCATGAGGTAAAGGATACCAAACTCCTTAGGTAGCATGTAAAAATGTGTCTGTGACCTCAAAGAGCAAGCTGTGCTAAGACACCCATGGATGTTGGGAAAGAAAGCATAACATATGCATATTCAATGCTTCCTGTATGGTGGTGTCATATGTAGTGTGTGCATGTACATATGAACAGATATGCATGCAGACACACAGCTAATGTCCAACATGTTTTGTTTCAACATACAGAAACACCCTGGAGGAGCTTAGTGCTCATTAGATGTGGTTCTGCATGTGGACAAAGGTCAGCTAGGGAGACTGCTCTATCTTCAGATGCAAGTACTTAGGTCTTAATGATGTGTATATTTTCTTATGTGGGCAGCTGACATTTCCCATGTAAACTACTTGAAATTTCCATCTTAGGAAAAGTGGAACAGAGAGAACAAAGGGGCCCCCAGGGGGTCCCATCTTTCTAAACAAGAGAACTGGCATGTCCTGCTGGACATGGATGAAATCAGCTTTTTGGGGGGATCCTCATTTCTCCTCAGGGAAGGGAATAAGGAATGCACACTCCTATAACGTGAATGCCCCTTGACATGAGGTAATTTGCATTGGTTATCGGAAGCCTGGCTACAGAAGTGGGGAAGAACTGGGAATTGGCACCCAGCAGATGGTGGCTATGGGCACCAGGGGGAAGGGCTGGTTTGATAGCTATTGGTCCTGAGCAGAGGCCACTATGTGCTTGTGCTCTACCTGTGAGTTTCCTATCCATTTATACTTCTGTTGCTCTTGGAAAGGATAATGTAAATGTAATTGATGGTTCTAGAGTTATGGCCATATATGCTGAGTCTTAGAGAGCTGGGGAAAATAGGTTGCTGTTTCACTCCAGTCTCCCAAAATTAAGTATTCCATAAGTTTCATAACAGTCTAAATATTTAGGAAATGGTGGACTTGACACTTGATTCAGGTCTGACTAAATTATAAACCTTTAATCTCTTGACTCTACTTGCTGAAACAAATGGATGAGGTTCAGAACAAAAAAGATACTCAACTTGCTTGTTAAATAAAGATATATACACACATCTGTTTGGACTATGAGTCATTCAGTGTACAGTGCTCGCCTGAAACCTGCAAGGTCCTAGGCTCCAAGTATGACACCTGAAGTATCTTCATGGGTCATCTGGTATACCTCTGCTTTGGTGACAATCTGGGCCAATTTATTTAATCAGAACTAGATAGAAAATTAGGAGGAATTTCAGGCAGATACTGTGGCCAAAGGTCCAGGAGGACTGAGTTGCTTTTGGGAGACATTTCTTGAGTTCAGGTGCTCTCCAACCCAGCCCAAGTACAACCATGTCTATTATGAGTTCATCTGATAATATGAGGAGTCCCTGCCCACAGCTTTTTAATAATTTTCCCTTTGAGCATCTGGAAGATACCACCTTGCCACTTGCTAGAACAGGAGACCTGGATAGGGAGAGCAGGGAGTGGTAGGAACATGGGAGCTTTTCCAATCTAGACTCCTGGCTCAAAACTGAATATGTTGTTCAGCAACAACCAAAAGACAAAGGGAAAGCTGGTGGACTGCAACCCATGGAAAACATTTCCTTGCTTACAAGCTGATTTAAGGCCTGATTGAGAGAAGAAAATATGCCACTTTTTTTCTCCTTTTCAATTAAAACTTTAGGGCTATAAGTTAAAGCTGTTGCCAGCCTGCCCTCAAGTCCATCTGGGGCAGTTCCTTTCTGTCTTTGGTCAGGCAGAATATATAAGAGGTACAATCTATAAGCCCCACACAAGGACAGATCAAAGGTGAGTAAAGGGTTTTTCTGGGTCACTGGGGAGAAATAAACCAGTACAGTTCACAAGTAAAACACCCTCCACAGTGGGGCTAATCCAGTAGCTCATGGCAGAAATATCCCTCTCCTCACTCAGGATCCCTAAGGTCAACCCATCAGGACAGCTGCAAGTCCTGAGCACCACCATGGTGTCTTAGTGGCTGTCAGCCACACTATCAGAGTCCAGAAAAGTAAGTTTCTTTCATCATGCCTCTGAGTTCTCTAGAAAGAACTTCATTGCTTGCCAAAGAGGAGTCTCCAGTTAGAAGCAGAAGAACCTGCATTAGAAGTTTAAGCTTGGAGCTCTTTACTTACTACTCTGGGTGGCTAGAGAATATTCCAGACGGGTAGGAAAAAACAGTTTCAGTAGACAAGATTTCTACAAAAACACTTCCAGTAAACAGAGATGGTTCTAGGGATTTGATGATTTCTTCTTTTGTTTTCAGTATTCACTTTTGTACATAATGTACTTTTAAAAAAAATAAAGATTTATTTATTTTGTTGTTTTTTTTTTTAAAAGACAGGGTTTTGTGGTGGGACTGTTCTGATTTTCTCTGTATCCAATTCTGTAAATAAAGAGCTGTTTTGGTCTGTGTAGAGCACCATAGAAGGGGGTGGAGCAATCAGAGTAGAGACAGGTAGAAGGGGGGCAGACTCGGTCAGTCTCCAGCCAGCTGCCAAAGGAACAGCATGTAGGAATACAGGTATGGGCCACTGGCCATGGCCATGGGGCCAGATAGATTAATGGAATGAGTTGAATTGAGATGAAGGAGCTAGCTAGCAATGTGCCTGAGACATAGGCCCAACAGTATGAAATTAATATGTGTCTGATTCATTTCTTTGGGGGATAAAAGCCGCCACGGGTAAGGTCAGAACAAACAGGGCCAGATTATCTATTTACAACAGGGTTTCTATGATAGCCTTGGTTATCCTGAAACTTGCTGTGTAGACCAGGATGGACTCAAACTCACAGAGATCTACCCACTTGCCTCTGCCTCCCATGTGCTAGGATTAAAGGACATATCACATGTCCAGCTAAGATTTATTTTTATTTAATGAGTATTTTACCTATAGTATGTATGTGCACTATGTGCATGCCTGGTACCTGTGGAGTAGAAAAGAGTTCCAGATTCCCTGGAACTAGAGTTACAGATAGTGGTTATAGGCTGACATGTAGGTATTCGGAATCCAACCCAGGTCCTCTGCAAGGACAACAAGTGCTCTTAGACACTAAGTCATCTTTCTAGCCCTCATATGGTGCTCTTTTCCTTCCTTCCTTCTTTCCTCTCTTTTCTTCCTTCCTCCCCACTGAGGCAAGATTGTTTTCTTTAAAATTTATTTTATTTTTATGTGTATGAATGTTTTCCTTGCTTGTATGTATGTGTACCATGTACTCTCATCATGAGAGGGCATCTGGACTCTCAGGAACTAGAGTTAATATGGTGTGAGCCACCATGCAGGTGCTGAGAATCAAACTCAGGTCCTCTGCAAGAGCAGCAAATGTTCCTAACAGCTTAGTTATCTCTCTAGCCCCATGAAGCAGGATCTTGCTTATAGCTCAGGCTGACCTCAAACTAACGATGCTTCTATTGCCTCAATCTCCAAAATGTGTAGCACCATGCCAAACTGCTATTCATTTTCTTAAATGAGGATTATTCTTTAAGTTTCAGCCCCCACAAAACCTGGACTTTCTCTAGCCTCCACTACAGAGTGTTAATGCTCAATCTCATAGGCCTTTCTCCAGAGATCTGTCTAGGGCCTAGCTCCATGCCTCTGCAACCTCCAAGCCTCTAAAAAGATGTACCCACCTGCCATCTTTCTACTTCATGAAGATCTCAAAGACCCAGAGTCTGAGCTCTATGGCATATCATGTGGTTAAGTGTTTAGGCAACTGTTACTTTCCATCTGAAACTAGGCAAGATTTATCTCCAGTGAAAAATTTTTGTTTTTTCAAGACAGAGTTTCTCTATGTGGCCCTGGCTGTACTGGAACTTGCTCTATAGACCAGGCTGGTATCAACAAAGATCTGTCTGCCTTTGTGATAAGATTAAAGGTATATGCCATCATGCCTGCAACTCCAGTGAAGATTTTAATCTATGAACAATGGTGATGAATGAGGGGTAGCAATCTTCTAAGACAAAAGGAATTCAACCAAAACTCCCCACCCCAATCAGATGTCATACCTGTGCCTAAGACCCACAAGTGGAGGTAATACACAGGAGGTGACATTCTGACTTGGTTTGGGAGTAATAATATTCTATATGAGGCTCACAATTCCACCACAATGCAGGAACATGGCCACCACTTTGGTAACTGACTTTCTAGCTGGTGACCTCTTGCTGATCCTTCTGGATAGTGGCCCTGAGACAGCTGAGGATTCTGTTAGGTCAAGAGTAAGCAGACGTAGAGGAGATTGTGTGATCAGACAGATGCTTCTCCAGTTGGGGTCTAAGCCAAGTCTAACTATCAGACGCAGACTCCCTGAGCATTCGTTTTGTGTCCTTATCACAGGACTCAGCCCAAGAATTTAAAGGTCAACTCAGTTGGCCAGCAGCAGTAGTTACAGATCAATGAGGACTGATGATGGTTAACTGTGGGCGGCCTCTTGGTCCTCAGGGAGAGCTACAGAAATGGTCTCATTAGACACAGGTGGGGCTCTACAGCTGAGGCAAGGCATGACCAGGCCTAAAGGTAAAAGTGTTGAGTAGGCAGTAAAAAGGTCCTTCTATCTTTACATTTCCAGTGTCTGTGCTCTGGGAAGTCTTTAAAGGAAACTGAAGTTCTGGACAAATTCATTTTCTCCTTAGGACAAAACTGATAAATTTCTGGACAACTTTCAGAGGACAGGATAGCCACCTATAAGAAACTAAAATCAGGTGATGAAGTGAAAGCAAGAAAGCCTGGAGCAAAACCTACTGACTAGGTTACAAGAACCCAAGTTGTCCCTTTGAATCAGCAAAGTAAAATCACAGAACCCTTGGGGAAAAGCCATGGCTCTCCGAAGAACACTCACTGGGCTCAACAGATCAGACATTTTCTTGGCTTTTCAAGTATCTTCACAGAAATCAAATTGAAAGATTCTTGAGCAATGAGAAGAGAAAAGAACATTTTAAACAACATTGGAATTTAACCATGGGTCCTGGGAGCTAGATAGCTCTAATGAGAAGGAAAGGAAACCACAGTGACTCTGACCCAGACCTTGACCCTTTACGTCAGAAGCAAAAGAGGATAATTAACAAAATGCAGTGTGTCCAGACATGGAATAAAAGGCCAGCTGAGCTCTGTCAATTTGATAATACTCAGTCATGGCCTGTGAACCAAAGTATGCAACCAGAGATGTTTACACAGGTTTTGGACATGGGGCTCTCAGTCCCAGAGAGGTTGCTGGGGTTGAAGGGGTTCTTCCTTATGATTTGCATCCAGCCAGCTTTGTTCCGCATGAGTCAATGCCACCACATGCAGGTTCTTGGCAATTGGCACTCTGGTCCCAAGGGGCTGAAGTGCAGAATGTTCCTTGCAGAGGAGTACCCTGGGCTTTGTGCGTGAGAGGCGAAGACACAGCCAGCTGTCTTTTTGTCTTCTAGAATATTCACTGCCCTCCTGTTCCACAGTTCCCAATCCAGTCTCTATCTGAAAGTGGGCTAATTTTTTTCTGGTAAAGATTTTAATCTATGGATGTTAGAAATGAAGGAGGGACAGCATTCCCTGTGCCTATTATGTCATGTCTGTGTCCAAGGCCTAGAGATGGGGTGGGAAGGTGAGATATACATGGAATCAGCTAAGCACAAGTTATTACTGGGATCAGTACCCTAATCACCTAAAACAGCCGGGGCAGGGATGCTCAAGAAACCTGTGGCTAGTCTCTGACTGCAGATACCCAAAATGGAATTCTAGGCAGGAAACACAGAGAAGAAAGAATGTCAGAGGCAGAGCTGGCTCTATGGGTATCAAAGGGATATCTAATTTTCTGACCTGAAAGGTCACAAGAAATGAAAAGGGGCCCAAGAGACCTGCTTCGTCTTGCTGTGAGAAGCTGAAATGAAACAAGGAAGTATTCTGTTTCCAGAAAAAACTGTTCAAGAGTCAGAGAAATATCTGGATAAAGGATAACTTGTGGAGGAATCTTTTGACAAGAGAAAATTGTAACAATACACTGCAAGTAGAACAGAAGTTCAAACTTAGGGCCAGGGGGTGCAATTAGCCTAGGCATACTCAGACAACAGCCCTACCTCACTTTGAGACTTGATCATTCTTAGTGTCTTGTCAATCTAGCTTCGCCCAGAAAACTCATTCAGGGAATAGTTTTGTTATTTGTTAGATGCTGAGAAGACCACACAATAGAGAGACCAGACTCTAGAGTTAGACATAATAAGGCTACATCTCAGCCTCATTCATAATTTGTCACTATTTTACTTTCAGATGGAAAACATAAACATGACCCTTAATCATTTTTAAGTGTACAGTTCAGTGGTGCTGAGTTTACTCTCTCAATCATCTTTTCCAAATTATTTTGTTACTCTAAACACGATCTGTACCCATTAAGTAGTCACTCAAACCTTGAGCTAAATGAAAGATGCCAGATTTTAAGTGTGTGTGTGTGTGTGTGTGTGTGTGTGTGTGTACCACAGTATACAGGTAGCAGTCAGAGGAAAATCTGTAAATCTGTGGGAGTCAGTTTACTACTTTTATCATTTGGGTCCCAGGAATTGAACTTAACTTGCAGGTTTGGTAGCAGGTGCCCTTAGCTGCTGAGCCATCTGGCCAACCCAGAATAGACAAACTTATAGAAATTAAATTCAGGTTTCCCAGGGCCTTGTAGAAAAAATGCTGAGTGACTACTTAGTGGGTACAAATTGTGTTAAATGCTCAAACAAAGATACAGGCCGAGTCAGAGGAGATGCTGTGAACTGCCCAAAAAGCAAAATGTAAAAGTACCGCTAAGTCACCAGTCACATGGCAAAAAATAAGATTAATAGAAATGGGTTGATTTAAGTTATAGGAGCTAGATAGAAATGGGCCCAAACAATAGGTCCAATAGTTTGTAATTAATATTAAGCCCCTGGGTGATTATTTTATAAGATGCTGTGGGGCCAAGTGGGACAGAGAAAAGGCATCCATTTATAACCTCTGGGTGTTTTCATGAGTGCTTTTCCAGGAACAATTGAACCATGAGGGCTCTGACCTAATGACTCATGAGTTGATGGACTCAGTATTTAAACAGACTATCCAGGAGATGGGGGAATGGTGGGAGGAAGGGCTTGGTTAGACAGAGTTGAATACTAGAAATACTTTTGCAGGCTATAACTTTGCCTGGTCCCTTTCTGTTGCTGCCTGTCCACAATTATGTGAGGGAAAGAGGCACATACTCCCACAACTCCAATGCTTTTGCCCAAATACCATGGACTAAACCCTCTAAAACAGTGATCCAAAATAAATTCTTCCTTCATCAAGTTTTTTTTTTTTTTTTTAACCAAGAATTGGCCATAGCAAGAAGAAAAAATATCTAATACGAATGTACAAATGGGCTGGTGGATTTTACACTATGTATACCAGAAAGTTGTGTCACCTGGTTCAAGGATTCTTGTTCCAGACCATACTATATTCATTACCATTAAGGCAGCATCCCATAATATATCACTATCTAGGGAGAAGAGAGCATTTCCAAAGATAATTAATCATCTTAGGAGAACCAGGGTGACAAATAACACTGAGGCACTCAGGAAGAGTTTATCCTATTCAGTTCTTTTCAAGCTCCATCAAGAAAATCTCAGCAGTGTGCTAGATTGTCATTAACTATCTCTGACACATACTAACCACCATACAGTGATTCATGATGAATATAGGTTCAACATGTCCAGAACTTTACTCTCCAGTTATCCCTATGACAATAGGCATACTGGTTTACCTTACAGCTCACTTATTTATAGTTAAAACATGATTTGACTCAAAAGAAAAATGCTGAATTGTGGTTTGCAAACATGATGTAACCTATGAAAGTACTGAGTTCTGCACTCACTCCCTTCAGTTCTATACTCAGATGAGTAAATTAAGGCACCTGAAATGTCCTCCATAGGTTTAATGTTTTGAATGTTTGTTTCGTACCTTGTGAAGTATTTTGAAGGCTGTGGAAGCTTTAGAGGACAGAGACTAGATGTAAAATTAAGGGCCTTTGAAGGTTATACCCATGATACCCATGCCCTGGTGCCAGCCTGCACTCCCTGTTTCTTGGTCTTCCACCACGTAAGGAATTTCCTAATTAACATTAGCTGTCATAATTAACATTGGCTGTCAACTTGACACAGCCTAGAAATACCTGAAAAAAAGTTTCAACTGATCAATTGTCTTTATCAGGTTGATCCACAACCATGCTTGTGAGGGACTGTCTTGACTGTTGTTAATCAATGTAGGAGGATCTGCCCACTTACAGGTAGTACCATTCCCTGAGTTAGTGATCCTGGGTTGTATAAGGAAGCTACCTGAGCATGACCCTTAATAAACAAAAGAGAAAGCCCAGCAAGCAGCATTCCTCCAAGGTTTCTGCTTTAGAGTTCTGTTTGAATTCCTACTCCAACTTCCTTCAATGATGGACCATGACCTCAAAGTGTAAGTAAAAGAAAAAAAAAAAAAAAAACACCAAAAACCAAAAACCAAAACCAACCAAACAAAAAACCCTCTCCTTTCTTAAGTTGCTTTTCAGAGTGTTCTATCATATAAACAGGAAAGAAATAGAGCCCAGCTTAAGGTTCTGCCATCATAGATGAAGCCACTTTGTCATGCCTTCCCTACTGTGATGGACTTTGAAACTTTCTAAAACATGAGCCAAAGCAAACCTTCTCTCTGAAGTTGTTTCTCCCAGGCATTTGATCATCGTGATGTTAAAGTTACTAATACAGGTTCCAAGGATGCTTGTAGGAAGCTAGCAGGACAGGTCTTTTGTGTGGGCCTAACAATAAGGTGTGGTGAGAATGTGTGCTATAAATAAAGGAACTGTTTTGGCATGAGTAGGGTGCCATAGAAGTAAGCAGGAAAACTGAGGTTCAGGTAGGAAGAGAGCTGAGTCAGACAGACTCCATCCAGCTGCCAAGGAAGAAACATGTAAGGACCCAGGTGAGCCGGCCACTGGCCATGTGGCCAGGTAGATTAATGGAAATGGGTTGAATTAAGATGAAAGAACTAGCTAGCAATGTGCCTGAGACATAGGCCAAACAAGATGAAATAAATATAAGCGTCTGAGTCATTGTTTGTGGGGTGGGGAAAAGCTGCTGCAGGCAGGCTGTACCTCTGGCCCAGACAGGATCAGAAACCTCTACAATACTAAGGAGTGAAGCCAGCTGACTGCCCTAAGGCAAGAGCTGAGAGCTAGCCTGATAAGTCTTGCTCAACAACCTGGTGCTGATGGTGCTGATGGGGCAGAAAAACCTACCACTGAGAGGAGGCAATAAGTAAGATAAAGGTTGAGAAATTAGGAAAGCAAACTAGGAATCATTATATCTTTTTATACAACTCCTTTTCTTTTTCAAGGGTGGCTGTTTCCCCAAAGAGGCAAACAAACATTAGGGATGAATTTCTTTTGTACAAAAGTAAGTTGATAGGTTGCTTCCCCCATAAGAGGAACAAACTTCCCTGTTTTACCCTGTCATTGTTTATAGAAACAAAGAGGAAACCCTATGTCTGCAGAGAGCACTGAGAGCAACATCCTGCCTGAGGACCTTTGACTAAAAATAAACTCCAAATACTGCCTGGGCTATGCATTCCCAGTATCCCACAGAGGTATACTACAGTGGCTCATGCCAAGTCTGCCCATCCCACCTGTCTACCCTTCCTGTCTAGGAAGAACCCCATACAAGGCTTGCTTAAGTTCCTGCTGTGATTTCCCCAGTGACTGACTGTGATCTGAAAGTGTAAACCAAAAAACCCTTTCCTCTCCTAAGTTGCTTTTGCTCAGTGATTGTGACTATGTGTGTTGGGGGGTTGGGAGCAGGGGGCATCTGTGCACCAGCATTGAGCCTCATTCACTTTCCAGCAAAATTATCACTAAAGTGGGAACCGCCTGCTAGGCCTTAGTCATTAAGATTTCAATAATGGAGACCCAACACAGTGGTTCATGAACCCAACTAAAATGAGCCACATCAAAATGTCCTAAAGATCACATTACTAAGGCAATCACTCAGTGCTCCACCCTAAACTTGCTTCTCTTCCCAAAACTTGCTGCTTGGCCAGCAAAGTAGATGTATGAATGTCCTCTTATTATTAAGAAGATACAGGCTCCAAGGATGCGTGTAGGAAGATAGCAGGACAGGTTTTTTTGTGTGGTCCTAACAATAAAGTGTGGTGAGAATGTTTGTCTGTATACTATAAATAAAGGAACTGTTTTGGCATGTGTCAAAGTTATCAGAGTTATTGAGAAGATCCACACATCTGTGAGAAATCAGTGTTGTGCAGTGTTGTACTCCAAAGGATCTAAAGGCTATAGAAATCTGTCACAGAAAACAACAAAAGGATGTTGGTGTGAAATGGTTGTGAAGGGTTAGGCCCGATCCTGACCTTTTTCTGACAGACATCAAGGTTTTGGTTCTCTAGGGAAAGAGTGGCTCATGATACTTAATGTATACCAGGATTTGTTCTTTTTGTTCCTATACACACACTGTTCCCAGAGGAATAGAGGACTTCTTAGAAAGACAAGTCTTCTTAATAAACCAAGGTAAGCACAAATCATTTTAAAATAAGTAATGGAAATAAAGTATGAGTTTCATCAAAAATTGTAAATGTCTCAAATATACCATCAAGAAAGTAAAAAGATGGGGTCTACAATGGAGAAAATAGTTGCAAATCATGTGTTTGATAAGAGACTTGTATCTAGAACATATAAACAATTCTTGTAAGTCAACAGAAAAAAGACAGAAACTAGCTTTAAAAATGGGCAGAGGATTTAAATAGACCCCCTTTTCAAAGAAAATACACAGATGGCCAATAAGCACAGGAAAAGATGAAACATTATTAGTGATCAGGGAAATGCAAATCAAAAATTGTACCAAGAAACCACTCTATACCCACTAAGATTGATAAAATTTAAGACAGAAAACTGAGGGCTGAGGAAATATCTCAATGAGTAAAGTGCTTACTGCATAAAGTCAGGGCCTGCATTCAGATACTGAGGACACATATAAAATCTGGGTGTGATGGTGCACCTACAACTCCAACCCCAAGGAAGCAGAGACAGGCAGATCTCAAGACCTGTTGACCAGCAAGTACAGCCAAAATGATCAACTCTAGGTTCAATGAGAGACTTTGTTTCTAAAAATAAGGTGAAGTGCAATAGAGGAAGATACCTAAAACCAACTTCTGGATTCCATACATGCATACACATGTGAATGCACACATACAAACTTTCTTAATAGTTCTCTCTGCTTGTTTGTGTTCATTCTCCCTCTCCTCTCCTCCATTCCCCTACTTCCCCTCAAGTACACATACACACACACACACACACACACACACACACACACACACACACACAGAGTGAGGGAGAAGAAAAAGGGAGAGAGAGAAAAGTACTGATGAAGATGCACATAAATCAGAACTTTCAGGTGATGGTTACATGATCTAATATAATTTATTCTATTTTCATTTTATAAATATGTGTGTTTTTCCTGTACATATGCATGTGTCTGGTACAGAGGCCCATGAAAAGTTCTCCTTTCCCTTCTTTGGCATCAGGCTTTTTCCTTCTTTCAGATCTGCTTTGCTAACATGACCTCCTAGAAGCTCTCCTGGTTCATTGACTGGGCTGTCAGCTTCTTGGGACTCACTTTCCTACTATGGGATGTACACTACTGCCATCATAAACATTTAATTGATTTTCAACTGGGCTCTAGAACTTTATACATAGTATTGACTTGTATCATCCAACTGGGCTCCTGAGAATCCCATGTTGAGGCACAGAAGGCCCAGCAAAAAAGTAGGGTATTCAGAGCACCAGATCAGAATAATGAATGGGTCAGTGGTAAAGGAGGCCTTGGGCAGTGAAAGGCATGAGAACCAAGAAAAGGTAGACACAAGAGTAACAGAGATGGATCAAAGAGAAGGAACAAAGACCAATAGGGCCTGTATATCAAGATGGGCCTGGAAAGTCATAGGGTTGGAGCTAGTATGGATGCAGGAAAGGTAACAGGAAAAAGTAAGTTAGTATAAGAGATTATGACAGATCTTAGATGGGTCTTGTTGCCCTGTAGCCAAAGAAATGCCAATAAGTCCTGAAATGGGAAAGTCCTGTGATAAACTAAGTTTAGAAAATATTTTATCAAGGTAAACAGGTTTCCTCATTTCAGGCCTTCTCAGAGCTTTTGATATGCTCCTATGATAGGTGAATCATTACCCATAAGAGATATGCAATGCAACATTTTCTATACAGTACCAACCACAGGGTCTTGGAACTAGTCAGTTGTGTAGCGGGGAACAGAGAGATAGTCCCTGAGTTGCCTCTTGAAGAAAGGCCTATGGTGAGGATGTTTTAGTCTGGGGTTTTGGGACTTCACTGAAGTCATCAGCCTCTAGTTCAGGCCCTTACCCAGCCTTTTGCTTCCCCTGTACCTGGGCCTCTGCATCACTGAAAAGTAAAACAGTCTTTTGAGAAAGTTCCTCCAAGAAAGGCTGAGAAGGCAGTTCAAAATTTATTGTAGGAAAACACTCAACCCAGGGGACAGCCTTCCCCAGGTCCCTGGACTGCAGCAGATAGTGTAGTTTAAATTTCAGAAATTGAGGAATACTTAAAGAAAAAAAATGTTGGCAGACATCAAGGCACTTATAAAACCATCTGGGCTGATGAGAGAATCCAGGCCTCTTGTCTCTAGAAGATGAGGCAACATGACGAGAGGTAAGGAACCTGAATGCTCAGATGAGGGTCTTCTGACAGAAGCTTTTGAAATGGGGAAAGAGAGAGGACACCAAGATGAGAAAGGGGAGCAGGTCCATTGTTTTCCAGCACCTTACACTGAGACAGACCACAGAGCCTACTCCCACTGGGGCAAAGAAAACTCTCTACCCTCACACAATGATTGAAAGTGTGTGTGTGGGGGGGTACTGAATGGGAAGAATGGTAAATGGTACTCCTTGGGAAAGATCTAGAATTCCTGAATCATAAAGATCAGGATCAATTCCTGGCCTTTCCACTTCCTAGCTTGTATGACCTGGGAAGTGACAGCTAGCAAGCCTCCCCTTCTTCAGCTGTAGGATGGAGTATCTACAGTAATATAATAAAAAGGACTCTGAGATAGTGATTGACACAGCAAGTAAATAGTACTTGTCAGCTGCCATTGTTTTGGGTAGACACATGCAGGTAGCAGCCTCATTGGTGGCACAGATGAAAAGCAGGACCAGATCTAGTGGTAGGAAGATGCTTTGGTAAAGACTCAATAGACTGGTGGTGTGAGTTCTGAGGGCTTTAGTTTCTGAATGCCTGTATGTGTGCCTGGAAGCCTGGCATACTAGGAGCTCAGCCAGGGAGCAGTTATTACCATCATCCCTCAGGACACATCTGATGTGGGAATGTCTTTCTGTATGCTGTGAATATCACTCTTTAAATAAGAAACTGTTTTGGCCTTTGGCAGGCACCATAGAAGTAGGTGGGATGTTAGAGCATAGGAGGATAAGGAGGGCAGAGTCAGAGAGAGACTTGATTCAGTCACCCATGATGCAAGATGTAATGAAATAGATAAGCCACGGGCTATGTGGCAGAACAGATGAATGGAAATAGGTTAAATTAAGATGAAAGAGCTAGCTAGCAATATGCCTGAGACATAGGCCAAGAAGGATGAAATTAATAAAAGTGTATGAGTCATTTTTTGGGGGAAAAGCAATGGTGGGCAGATATGCACGGCGAGCCAGACAGGGCCAGAAACCTTCTTGTACAGATGGTGTCCCTGGGTGGGCTGAGCACCCACATAAAGCTGGAGAAAGCTTAGAAAGAGTTTTAGAGCATAGAAACAGAGCCAAAAGCAGCTTCCAAGTTATGTCTCTGACAGGGGTTATAGTACAGGTGTTCGGGCTTAAATTTCAAAATGGTGGGTCTGTGGTAGGCAACATAAGATGGAAAAGTTCCCAAAGTCTGACAGAAGACTTGGTATAAGAAACACGCTGCATGTGACTGATTTAACGTTCCTGCTTATATTGAACAAAAAGGGAACAGAGTCAAAGACAACTTCTTGGTAACAACATTTTCTTGAGTCTGCTGTTTGTTAGTGGTGAGTAGATGCGACTCCTTGAAGAGCAGCTTCCTGACTCAACTTTATCAGCAAAAAACGGTGTGGCTCTTTAAGAGACCCTGATGCCAAATGCTTAAGTGGAGTGAGCTGCGGTGGTGTTCTACTTGATAGTGTGGACCCTAAGATTCCCTGGAGTTGGGGTGATAAAAGTTTCACAATATTTAATACTGCTTCCCAGAATTGAGAAAGTAAGCATGGCTCCAGCACCCCACCATATTGAAAAGGGGCCAAGCAGGGCGGAGTCAGCAGTCAAAGCAGTGCTGACATTTTAAAAGTTTTTCTGGTTGGAAAATGATTTAAGGATACCAAATAAAACAGCTTCGAATGGAGAACACCTCTAAATGGGTTACAATGTTTGTGAAAAAGAATATGTAGGCTGAGAGAAAAAAAAAGGGTAGAGAAATTTTTTTTAAAAAGAGAAATACAAAAAAGTGAAATACAATAATAAAAATATGATAAGCCACATAAAGATGGAAAATAGACAAAGAGTCTGATTATGGTTATTATTGAGTTTTCTTTTAATTTTACTGTTAATGAGCTAACTGCAGAAAGATAATTGATTGCAAAGGCTGCTAAGTTAAACAAATACATATATTTTAAAGGTATCTTGACTTTGAAATTTGTGTCTAAAGACATGCTGCTTTGGAAAAGAGATTTTGCTTTTGTTTCCACAGAAGATGAGAACCTGTGGATTCTCTTATGGTTTCATCAATCAAGAGCCCCTGAAAATTCTCTGATAGAAAGAGATGGTCACATCAGCTTCAAGGCCAAGATGATCCAGCCTCAGGACCTTCGTAAGATTGCCAGTGTCCCTTAATCAGCAGGAAGTTATAATAGAAAGCTACAGCCAAATTTCCAAAATATTGTTTATAAACATTTGTTTTTCACCATAAATGGTTAATAGTCAGAGTCAGTCTCTTTCTAAAAAAAGGAGTGGGGGGAATATGGCATATGAGTGATTTTAAAAAGATAGATTATTGAATTTACTTTAATCCAAAAATTAGCTGTTAATCTCAAAATATTTGACATTGGTATGGATTTTGATTTATTGATACAAATTTAAAGTCAATTTTGTTGTGCTGTATGTATTTTTCTACTCTTGTTTAAGGTATGTTTATGTAACTCATTTCAAATTGTAATGTATAATTAAGAAATGCAGATTAATAGTCATCTGTGATATCCTAACTTATATTCATGTTAGATTTTTTTTTTAGGTATACAAAGATATATTTCAATTAGATAGGGTAATCTTCAAACACTTAAAAGACCTTCAGAATATGGCATTTAAAATTTTTTATGAATTCAGACTTTTCTGGACAGTGAGCCAGGTCTGCTCCTGGCAGCAACAATGTACTTCAAAAGAATGCTAGGCATTGAAGAAACTCCATATAGGATTTACTTTGCAGCAACACTTAGCCACTGAACAAGAAACTGTTCTTGTATTGACTGCTTGGTATATATGCTATACAAACTGAACATGCAGGATCCATAGGAAAGTGATCTCTGAACTTGGACAGAACAACCCGAGATGGTACTTCATGTTCCTGCTTCTCAGAGAAAACTGCCAAACATCCTTCAGGACATGAGGAAAAATGACTGACAAAGTATGCCAGAATGGGCAGAGCAGTCCTTCATATTTCCTGCTTCACTGAAAGGTATGCCAGAGACTCTGGGCCTGTAGGCTGAAGATGGATGACCCAACATTACAAAGGAACTTTGGGTGACTGTCCAGGCAGACAGGTATCATCTCTGTCATTTCTAGACGTTGGAAGTTGCTTTCACTTCCTATTTATTTGGGTAATATTATATCCTTCTGTGGTCTTTGATGTGGTTGAAGATTAGATAGTTATAGGTATAGATTTTCTTAGTTATTTTAAAAGGCATATTTAGATATAAAACTTTAGACTCACAAGGATAAGGTAGATGATAAATATTTTCTTTAATTTTGTTAAGTACAAATAGACTAGATATTGTAACTATAATTCTTGTTTTGTTTTGTTATAAGTAATTTTGCTATGTTGAAATTGAAACCTTCCTTTTTGATTAGACAGAAAAGGGGAAGTGATATGGGAATGCCTTTCTGTATGCTGTGAATATCATTCTTTAAATAAAGAAACTATTTTAGTCTATGGTGGGCAGCATAGAAGTAGATGGGAAATCAGAGCATAGGTAGGAGAAGGAGGGCAGAGTCAGAAAGAGACTTGATCCAGCCGTTCATGATGCAAGATATAACAAAATAGGTAAGCCACGGACCACAAGGCAGAACAGATTAGTGAAAATGGGCTGAATTAAGATGAAAGAGCTAGCTAGCAATATGCTTGAGACATAGGCCAAGCAGGATGAAATTAATATAAGTGTCTGAGTCATTGTTTTGGGGGGGGAGTGGCAGTGGGCAGATTTTCACTGCAGGCCAGATAGACCCAGAAATATCCTTCTACATACATCTTTCCCCTTAGGAGAATTGCCTCTAGATTTGAGACATATATTCACACTCAGATTGGTTTTTTTTGTGTGTGTTTTACATGGTAGGTAGACCAGAAATAAAGCCACCTTTAGCTCCTTCATATGCCCTAACTGTGGGTTAAGAGGATGAACCACTTGTATGCTTGAGTTCAATGGCTTACAGATGGAAAGAATAGCCATATTGTCAGTTCATACATTGGCCAGAGCAAGCTAGGCAGTTTTTGCTTTGAGAGGTATTTTACCAGCATTAATTCTGTTGGTTCTATAAAGGATTAGTGATGCCTGCAGGTCCCATAAACAGAAGTGTGTGGCTAAGATGGAAGCAGAGGGGAGGAAGAATCAATGCAGAAGAAAGATAATGAGATCTATAATATGTTAGAGGTGTCCAACAAGTAGGCACTTGGAGTAGCAGAATGATACGAGTCATTCATTTAGTAGTTACACTGAAGCTTGGCCTGGAAAGAACATGGATATGCCAATTGTAGTCACTGATGAACACACCTGCTTTCTCACGAACAGGTTTCTCTTAGAACAGGTACTAAGTATTGGGAAAGAATACTGACTAGGACTTTGTCCTGCAAGTGTGGTGACTTGGTCTCATTAACCTGGGACATCCATCAAAGAATGTGTCCAATGTCTAGAGGACAGAACAAGATTATCATTGGCCCCAAGAGGTAAGGAACTGTTCATAAAGACAGCTCTTATCTCTAGAGTTGATGGCCTAAACCAGTTGAGTCCAGTAGGGATGCTACTTTTTAAAAAGGAAAACTAAAATTGGTTATGGTTGCACATGTTTATAATCCTACCAAGTAGGATGATGAAGCAGGAGGATTAAATATTTGTGGGCTAGTGAGGTGACTCAGTATGCAAAGTCACTTGCCAACAAGCCTGATGACTTGAGTTTGAGACCCAGGATCCATATGGTTGAAATAGAGAACTAATTCATTAAATCTTCCTCTAACCTCTGTGCATATCATGGCATATATGTGCATGCACACACATACATAGACACATATACATATTAAATGCCAATTTAAAAAATATTTGAGGTTAGACTACATAGTGAGTTCTTGGCCAGCCTGGAATAATGAGATTTTTGTCTCAAAAAAATGGGGGCTGGAGGGAGGTGGTAGAGTTATTTGGAAAGGGGTATATGCTTGTAAGGTTCACTCAGCTAAAGTAGCTTGACCAAATAGGTAGAACAGCTATGACCAGAACATTAAATGGGTCAAGTCAAGTGACCCATGCTACCACCAACCCACCAAATGGGTTTCATTAAGGAACATGAGTTTGCTTCAGGAACATGGGTAAGGGTATCTCTCCTTTTCCCAGCAACCATTAAGTGGTTATAGATACTTAGGGAGGAGTGGGTAAGGTCTCTTGAGCCCTTGCTCCTCTGTGACAGGCTCAATCTTATTGCAGACCTTGTGTAGGTAACTATAGTAACTGTGAGTTAAAGAGTTTAACAACTGTCATACAGTGATGGCACATGCCTTTAATCCCAGTACTGGAAGGCAGAGGCAGATGGAGTTCTGGGGCCTGCTTGGTCTACAAAAAAAAAAAAAAAAAATTCCAAGACAGCCAGGGCTACACAGAGAAACTCTGTCTCAAAAAACAAACAAAAAAAGAGTCCAACAACTATGTCAACTATGTCATGCCCAAAAGACAGTGCTCCAATCCTTTCCTCGGATATTACATTCTTTCCACTCCTTCTTCCATAATGTACCCCAAGCCTTGAAGAAAACAATATTGATGAGTGCTCCTTGACAGTCATTTATTTTTAACAGTGACCAATTATGAGTCTCAAGAGAATTTTTCTATAATGTTGTATCAAAAGACAGTAGATACTAGAAAATCCAGGTTGCCTGGCCTGTGGTGGCTGTGTCATTATGGTTTCTTCAACAACTGGATAAGTGCTAAAGTCAGGATAGACTTCTATCCTTTAGCATTCCCTAGAATACACTTCAGAATCCCCCACATTCTCTCAAGGATTCTACTGATTGCCTAGTTCCAAATTGCTTGATTGACCTCTCTCTCCGGTCATTCCTGGCCCTAACCTTCCCCATCATTTTACTGAAACTGCCTCCTGCTGAGGCCTTTCTTCTGTGCACTTTCAACCCCAATTTGATGAGGATCACCTTCCTGTCTAAATCTGTGGGCAATGGGCAGTAAGAAGACACTTAGAAAAGATCAGGTTTCCTATCCTATATTAAGTGTATCCTGGACTGTCCATTTCTAACACTATGAGGCTGAGGTACAGTCTGGGTGAAGATGGAAACTTGGCATTCTAGAAACCACAGGCAGCCACCATTCATGTATGTCAGGGCTGCCCACATTCCTAGACAGAGCTTCCCATTCCTCTCAATGAGAAGTTTGGAAAGACTCTTACCTTTGGAGTAAGGTATTTGGTCATTATTTCCTTCCCCTTTTCTCCAAGTTTTTCATCTGGAGTAACTTCATATTCTGCCTAAAACAGAAGGAAAAATAATTAATAGTATTGCTATAAAAGTTGATAAATAATTATAGAGCCTTGGAACCTCTTGGTTAGGAACCACCTTACCAATGCCCTCCTTCTGCAGAATAGGTAACTGTGGCACAGAAAGAGGATGACTTGGCCAAGGAGCTCAAAGTTCAAAGAATTCTACCCTCCAGAACTGATCTAGCCAACCATGAGCTGAAACCTCTGAAACTGTAAGCTCAATAGATTTCTGCTACAAACCTAATTTTTCTAATAGAAAATAGAAACTTGATAAAAATGAAACATGGTGATTTTTCTAGATGGTCTTATCAGAATCCTAAAAGAATCAGGTAATATAACAAAGGAATGGGGATTGTTATTTATTTATTTTTAAGGGAAAATAGGTTTACAACTTTAAATGATACAGTCTAACAGTTCTCAATCTGTGGGCCACAGCCCCTTTGGGTTTGAATATCAGAAATTTATATTATGATTTTTTTGTTTGTTTGTTTTTAAAAAGCCCTGGCTCTCTTGGAACTCACTCTGTAGGCCAGGTTGGTCTCAAACTCACAAAGATCTGCCTGCGTCTGTATCCCAAGTGCTGGAATTAAAGACATGTGCCACCACCACTTGCCCACATTACAATTCTTAACAGTAGCAAAATTACAGTTATGAAGTAGCAACAAAATAGTTTGTTGGTCAACAAATATGATTGGAGGTCACCACATGAGGAATTATATTAAAGGGTCTCAGCATTTGGAATATGGGAACCACTAATCCATCATTGTGAGGAGGCCATGGTAAAGTTCATGGTGGCAGGAATGAGGACTCAGGATAGTCACATTTTCTTTGATCAGGAAGCAGAACACTCAGACTGAAAATATAATTGGGCTGTAACATGCAAGGCTAGAGTACCATGCCAATTACAGGGCCTAACTCCTATGTCCCAAAGGTTCTACAGCCTTCACAAACAGAACTACTATACTAGGGACTAACTGTTCAAACATAAGAGACAATGGAAACATTTGATAATCAAACCAAAACATTCTGTCCTTGGCCTTCATAGGCTCACAGTTATCTCATAAAGCAAAATCCATCTAACCCAACGTTAAGAGTCTCCTTAGTTTGTATAGTCCCAATAAAGTTCAAAAGTCAAAAATCTTTTCTGAGACTCCTGAATCCCAAGAAATACTCTAAGCTGTGACTACTATAAAAATTAAAAAGTTATATTTTTCTAATATAAAGTGTTAAAGTAAGCATTCCCATTCTGAAAGGAAGAGGTAAAAAGGAAGACTGAACCAAAGCAAGAATGAAAGGTAGCAGAGCAAACACCAAACCCTGTAGCTTCATGCCCAGCATCTAGAGTTTGTGGTGACAACATATGAGCTACAACAGACAGGGCAGTACCACCCCTACAGTCCTGTCAATTTCAAAACATGTGAATTTCCTGAAGAGACTGTATATTGTCAGATATTTCCTGGCTTCATTAGCTTTTTCCTGGAACCTTGGTACAAGCCTCCATGATACTGTAACTCTTGCATTCAGGATTCCTGCAAAGTTAGCACCATGTGGATGGTGCTGTCAGGTTCTGATGCTAGCTCAAGTTGTATCTAGGACCCCTTTTTATTACAACTGCATTAGAATGTCTACTCAGATACTCTGGGAAAGCATAGTAGGTTGCTTTGGAAGCTTTATAGTCTCAGAGCTCCCCTCCACATACACACATATACACAAACACTCCACACTCTATTTTCAATCACTTTCCACTTTTATATCTTGTATCCTTCTCTGAGTAGGGTCTCACCTTCAAGACCTCTTTCCTATTGTTCCTGTGCTCCATGATGCTAATCTCTCTAGAAATTTTATCCACTTTTATTTTTGGCTTTTTCTGTTCCTGCCCTATCTACAACTTTAAGTACACTCACATTCTTTTCTTTACCAAATTCAACATTTTCATGTTTCTGTTCTACTTTTTGCTCAGATTTTTTTCTATAAATCAAACTAAAAGAAAGGAACAAAAACCAGGCCATAATCTGATTATATTATTATGAAATTTCTTCCATTAAACATATTAGTCCATTACTTTAGGATTTAATCTCAGACACAGGTAAAATGTAGCCAGATTCTTTGTCAGGATGTAGCCCAATTCCCCATAGAATTTGTTTTTCTCTCTGATACTTCATGGGCCTAGCTGTTACTACCTACATTTCTACCAGCATTTGGATCTTCTGAATTCACACCAGAATGTCCCATTAAGCTCTGCTTACAACATTCTAGCCTGCAACTCCAAATCCTTCCACAAGTCCTCTGCCAACCAGTTCTAAAGGCCTACAAATCACATGGGTAGGTCTATCACAGTAACAATCCCCTTTCTCAGCACTAATTTTTTGTTTTAATTACTATCTGTGTTGTTGTAACAAAATTCAGAAGCAAATTAAGAAAAGAATTTATTCTAGCTTGGAGTTTTCAAGAATACATTTTATCATGGTAGGGAAGGTATGGTGAAATGCATGGCAGTAGGAGCATAATCAGAGAGTACCATTCTACCCTATTCAGTAGTGGATAGTCATTTTCCCAGAGTGACAGAGGTGGAATAGCTGAGGCTCTGACCTCCACACTCAGAACTCTTTCTTGGAACCACTAAGAAACTTAGAACTCCAGGTTCTAAAGGAATCAGAAAATCAAAGTTTTACATTTTCCTTGAACCAAGAAGGGCCCCTTTGCTCATCAAATGAACTTAATAAATGGATGAAAGCCCACACATGAAACAAGAAGCTTGAATGAGTTTACTTTTCTCATTTAGTCAAAGCAACTAACTGCAGATGGTATATAACCACTTCAAAACCTACTAACTAAGCATTTGTCAGCCTCAACACCAAAGTATAGAGCAAAATGGCATGGAAAAAGACCAATGCAGACAGGTCTGCACACTTCCAAACATTCAATAGTATAGATACTAGGCCCTCATTGCCAAATTGAAGCAAGCCAGGCCAAGAACCACAACTCTTCACTGCATAAACAAAAAACTTATGACCAATTGGGCTATAGTGTAGTTGCTCTAGAAGATACTCAACCATTTGTTTTATAGACTAGAACTGAGGTTCAGAGAGGCAAAGAGTCTGCCCAAGTTCACAGAGCCAGTAGTAACAGAGTAAGAACTGGCCCACTAGGCCTAATTCCCACTGTACCACCAGGTCACAGAATCTCTCTCCTACAGCCAGTTCCTCCTCACCAGCAAAAGGAAACTTGGACTACTGAAACTTTCATAGTAACTTGATTTAACTGATGGAGTTTTGAGATGCTTTAAGGAGAAAAGGTAGTAGCTCTTTCTTCTTGATTCTTCCTATTGCTTTTATCCCCTATATTCCTAACAATTTCTCCTAAAGTTCAGATGGGTACACACACACACACACACACACACACACACACACACACACACACACACAGAGAGAGAGAGAGAGAGAGAGAGAGAGAGAGAGAGAGAGAGAGAGCGATTGATTCCACATGGAGCACTGGTGACATGATTTGCCCAACACAGAAAGTATGACTGTTCCCAATATACAGAGGACAACACTGAGGTAACAAGCTTCAAATATAGCAGAGCTGGTAGCAATAGAGCTTCAACACTAAGGCCAACCCTCTTTTTCCAGAGGGAGAAAAGAAGCACCTAGTATCCTGTGTTCCTGGAAGCCTCACCCTGTGGTCTGGCACATGGACATAGCCAGACTGCTTTATAGGGCCAGGTCCCTGGGCAAATGGCTGACCATTTGTGGTAACTCAATCCCACTCTGAACACTGAATCTGCACTGTCCCAAAATACATCTATAAAGGTAGTTCTATTTAACCAGACGGAGGTCTGGGGCTCACTGATCAGGCTCAGTGACCAGCTGAAAATATTATTGCTCTGGATTCTAAAAACCATGTTAAAAAAGAAAATAATATCACATTCAGGTCATCTGTCTCCCAGTAGAGGCCAGATGGATGCAAATTTCCACCGGAAGGCAGCTGGGAGCACTTGGGGACAGGCCTTCCCACTCCTGGATCAAAGGGCCCTTTTTTTTTGACGAGACTATGTCAGGCCACCACCACTTGAGAAGCATTAGTTTTGAGAGGCAGAAAACCAACAGAAATATGCCAGCTGGTTTTTCCACACTGATTAAGTCACCTAGAGTGACAGGCCTTGTCTCCAGAATGATCCCAATAAGAGCTAGGGCTCATGGGGACAAATCATAAACAGGCTACCTAAAGAGAAAAGGAAGGTGCCAGGATAGATGGGCTCAAGGCAGATCATATGACACAAGGCTGGGACCAGCCCAGAAACCACCTCTCTGAAAGTATCCCTGTCCAGTAGTGGGAAAAAGCTCCAATCAGTTTGTACCAGCTCATATCAGAAAATGGAAGCAGCAAACCAAAGTTTGTGCCAAGAGCTGAGAAATTTCTAAAAATACTGCAGATGATGACTTCAAAGAAGAGAAATAGCTATGTGTTGTGGAATACTCCTAGTTCCAGCAGTTGAGGCAGAGGAATCTTGAGTTCTAAATCAGCCAAGTCTTCATAAAAAGACCCTGTTTCATAATTTCTAAAAGACAAGAAAGAAAAAGCTATTGTACTCCATCTGAAGATGATACTTTCCTACAAGATTGAGTAGCAGGCCATATCCCCTATCACAACAGAAGAGATTCTAATCAGATTTTTTGTCTGAGTCCTTCCCACTGCACATAACTTAGTGCCCTTGGAAGCTATTTCTTCTTTCAGATTTACTCCAGGTGCAAACAAGGCAGGCAGTATTTCACCAACTTCTCTGTGATTTATAACAAATGAAGGATAGCTTTGGGGAGTAGGTGCTGCTCTGACACAAGGAGCAAAATGCTCTACTGAGTTCAAACAACAAAGGATCAGTCATCTATCTGTAGTGCCTGAGAGTACCAATATCACTGGACACTCCAGCTTATAAACCTGCTATTTCAAGCTCTGAGTCTGCTCAAACTGCATCATCAAACTCAGAAAATGCCAGGGAAAACAGATCCTAGGAGGGAAAGCTCTTCTCCCTCAGATGATGTGTTTTAAGACTATGTTCAAAGAAGCCACTCTGTAAAAAGAGCAGCATCTATGCTGGATGTGGTGGAAGCATATACCTTTAATTCTAGCATTTGAGATAGATGCTATCTATCTAGCAGGTGGATCTCTATGAATTTGAAGCCATCTTGGTCTACAATTGAGCTCCAAATCAGCCAAGGCTATTCAGTGAGACTTTGTCTTTAAGTGAAAAACAAAAACAAAGAAATCAAAAAGAAACCCCCCAAAAGAAACAAACAAACAAAAAAACCCAAGAGTTTATACTAGTTTATGCTTTGCCTCAGCAGACTTAGTGTCACCTTTTCTAGCACTGGCAGAAATATAAAGTCAGACATGCTATGAAACCGTGCTATCTCAGGCTTCTATAATTATTGGTATGCTCAGCTATTCCAAAGCCTATGATGTAGGCCTGTACCATGCCTGGTCAGCAGTACTACTCCAAGCAGATCTTTCTAGAGAAATAGCAAGGTCCACCCACACTGGTCCTGGTTATTTGCTTGTGCTGACTACAGAGGCTGCTCCTCTAAGCCCTTCCACCCAGTAGAGGGGAAGGACAGTGTGAAGATGAAGTAGTTTTCTCAACTCCCTTCCACCTTGGCATCTCAGTCACCAGACCTTCTTCTGAAGACCTAGATCCCATATACTAGCCTATTTCAGTCCCCTCCCCCATTCTAGCATATCAGAACATGGTGACAGCACAAGTGAAGCACATCAGCCAATCTTCTTACCTTGTGTGCACTTTGTTAACTTCCCTGCTATGAACCACATTCACACTTCAAGTAAATGTCCATTTCCTGGGAAGTCCCAGGTGATAGTCTGCATCAGGCTACAGGGGGCAGGCTCCAACCTGGCTTGCTTTCTGCTCTGTAGCTACAATGCTGAGTCACTGCATGAGGAACACCTTCAGAGGTCCAGGGTCAGAGATTCACTGTATCATCTTGGCACATCATATGAGATGGGATCAGTGAGAGAAGGGAAGAACAGACCTATACAAGGTTATAGACTAAAACTATCAGGAATGACCTTTGGGCCTTAGCCTATGAGTAATGTCGGGGCTAGAGCAGGTATTGAACAGAAGAAAGGAAAAAAGAGCCATTGGATCTCCCAAGAGGGAGGTAAGAAGTCCCAGTATCACAAATCCTAGTATCACAGAGTCTCATAGCAGAGGAATTCTAGTATACCATGTCCTGTCTGTCTCATATTCATCTTCAGCCTCAGATGGCTTTCTACTCTCTCCCCTGATAGCTGCTTCCCCCAACTGCATCCTAGAATGAGTTCCCCACAACCAAGCCCATCAGACTACCACATAAAAGCCTATCCTTATCACTTTTACTTCTGAATGAAAGTAACCTCAGATTGAATGAACTAGGGTAAAACTTTGCTTTCTTGACTCCTGGAAGGACTAAGGAGGTCACATGACACATGCAGATCAGATAACAACTTTTATGAATTGATTTTCTTCTACCAATGGAAGCAATGGGGGATGAAAGATCAAGTTTGGCAGATGTGGTAGGATTGTTTTTTTTTTTTTTTTTGTATGTGATGTTGTGAATAAAGTGATTGTTTTGGCCTATGGCGAGCACTGTAGCAATAGGCAGGAAATCAGTGTAGAGACAGGTAGAAGGAGGGCAGAGTCAGTCAGTCTCTATCCGACCCCCAAAGAAGAGCCATGTAAGGAATCTAGGTGAGCCATGGGCTGGGCCATGTGGCAGATAGATTATTAGAAATGGGTTGAATTAAGATGAAAGAGTTAGCTAGTAATGTGCTTGAGACATAGGCCAAACAGTATGAAAAAAATATAAGCATTTGATTTATTTGGGGTGGGGGAGGATAAAAGCCGCCACAGGCAAGGTCTGAACTTCTGGCCCAAATGGGTTTGGAAATCTCCTCTGATCTATGTCAACAGCCCTCCTATTTTAAGCTTTTTCTATGAGAGAAGGACTTTGTCCTAAATCTATTGACTCCAGAGAAAGGATTCCCTCATTTGTCTTCAGCTTAAGTCCAGCTTTGTTCTAATAATCAACTGTAGTCTAGGCTGGCATAATTTAGAATAGATATATTCTAAGACAGTCATATAATTAGAAAATAATAAGTGGGAAATCTAGGAGACTGAACAATTTTACAAGTGTTCACTAGATAACTGCATTTTAGAACAAGCACTCTTTTTAGATAATCTTGAGTACAGGGTCTGGTTTTGCTAACTCCTATAAATCTCTTTGCATCTAAAGAAGTATGACTCTCAGGTTAGGGATACAGTTTAGATTAGATAGAGTATTTGGTTGGCATTCACAAAGCCCTGGGTTCAATCACCAGTACTACATAAAACCAGGCTTGGTGAGGCACACCTTTAATCACAGCATTTGAGAGCTGGAGGCAGAAGGAACAGAAGCTCAAGATCATCCTCAGCTACACAGTATGTTTGAGACCAGAATGAGATACATATATACAGTCCCCCTCCCCGCCAAAAAGGGAAAAAGTAGAACCCTCAAGGAAAATCAGAACAGTAACAGAAAGACAAAACAACAATAACAACAAAAAAGACAGAATATTTAGTATACTGGTGAGGTAGAAATAATCATTTTACAACAAAAATCTAAACAATCAGGCATAAAAAGCATAAAGCCACTAATTATGAGTGCTTATGTCTAATTCTAGATCAATGAAAAACTTAGCTTGACTTTTTAGAATTTCATGATAAGAGATTTCATTTGTTATAACATCAACTTTGAAACTACCAGCTAATGAAATGAGCTTAGTAACCCTTGTCTCTGGTTCTGGAGAAGTCCCTTCTCATGCTAACTCTGCTAACACATGCACATTTTGACAAGCAGGGCAATAGTATCGTGGATGCTTTGAGATCAGGTTGCAGCTCCTACTATGCCACTGTATTTCTTAATTGGGAGAGAACCAGCCACTGTGTGAAGATGCTCAAGCTATAGAGTGGCCAGAAAATGGCTCTTGTCAACAGCCAGCACCAACTTGTCAGCCATGTGCATAACTGAGAAGCAGATTCAGCCAACATCCTGATGTGACCTTACCAGATCCTTGAGCAAGGAACACCTTCTACACCATCCCAGAGTTTTTGACCCATAAAACTGTAAGTTAATACATTGATTCTTAACTTTTTCTTTTCTTTTTTTCTTTTATTAAAAAATAGATTCTTTTCTTATATAATATATCCTAATTAGTTTCCCCTCTCTATACTCCTTCTAATTCCTCCCCACATTCCCTCCCCTCTGGGTCCATTCCTTTTCTGTCTCACATTAGAAAAGAACAGGCTTCTATAACAACCAAACAAGACAAAATAAAATATATTGAGATATATTTTATTTTATATAAAAAAAATCACATCAAGGCCAGACAAAACAATCCAACAGAAGAAAAAGAACCTCAAGATCAGGCACAAGAATCAGAGACCTACTCTAATATGTTGATTCCTATTCTTAATAGCTCTTTGAACTTATAGTTGGTACTGCTTACTTCTTTAGGTATTTTCTTATTTGCTGATATTTGATCTTTTCTTTACCCCAAAAGGTAAGCTCCCATGTGGTAAAGAGTTGTGGAACAGTATTTTAACTGTGTAAAGATGTGTTACATTTGTTTCTGTTGTTTTTGTTAATGATGAAAAGGTGTGTTACATTTATTTAATTAAACAAAACTAACCAGAGGTTAGGAAACTGAGTCAGCAACTAGCTGACTAGAAGTGGTAGGGAGTAACTAAGTGTATCAAGTTCTTTAGTGGGGGCTGAGCAAAAGTAAGGCCCTTTTTTGGTAGATGCAAGCAAGGAGAGAAGGTTAGCTATTTGCTATTCAGTCTCTCTGAGCTATCAGGATTTCACCTCAACCTCTGAATCTTGAATTCTATAGAAAAATAGAGATTTAATCGTGCCTGAGGGAACAGAATTCCTGCCTGCCTGTGTAGCCAAACCTGCCTGCTGGTAGCTGTGGAGTTGCAACTGCCAGTTGAGACAGTAGTTTCTTAAGGGGCAACCACTGTATTGAATGCAAAGGCCTTGCCTTTTCCATTCACTGTATAGCCCCCAACTTTAGAAGACAGCCTCACTCACAGGAAACCCTTGATAACTACACGCCAAGCAAACCTGGCTCAATAGTCACCAACCTTCTCTCACACCCCAAAAAAAAAACTAGCTAAATTTGGGCCTTGTCAAATGTAGGTTTTACATGAGTTGCCAGCATGTGGTTAAGGTCTCCAGAGAGAATGTTTAGGGAGTAACTCATCCATTTTGAAGATGTTCATGGCAAGATCCTTTTAGCCTGTGGGGATGACACTAGCTTGAGCCACCATCCAGTACATAGACAAATAACTAAACTTTTCTTTTCCTTCCAGAGGTCAGACTTAAGTTACTAACTCTGCCTTTTAGTGAAAGGACTGTGGAAGCTGTATTATCTGATGAGCAATACACAAGGACTCTACCCTCAAAACTACTGGGTCCATTTGAAAACAGCACACCTGACCTGAGAAACACAGATGATGAAACCAGAGAAGAGCACTTCCTTGGCTTTGTCACAGCCCTGTGAGGACAACTTATTTTATTTTATTTTTTTTTTACAAAAGCAGCCAGTATTTTTTTCCTTTAAACTTTTTCTTTATTCTCCTTTTGCATTTTTTATCATGAATAAAATCCTATTTTTTAGCCTTGTTCAAACTTCCCTCCCCCTCCCACCCCTTCCAGTCACTCTTTCTTCTCCCCATCACTTTATCTCCTCCCCAGCAAGGGCACAAGGTCCCAAGGTCATAATGTGGCTTAGTTCAGCATCCACTCCCAGCATATCCGCTTTCCTCACCCCAACATCAAGACTGGGTCAGGTGTTCCTCTGGAGGGAGTGGGCTCCAAGGTGCTGGTCCAAGGTGTTTCAGATCCCAAGCTGTTCAGTGGTTGTGGTTTGCAGCTTGGACATGCTTTGCTTTTTGCTTTTTTTGTTTAAAGTCTACTAATGAGTGAGTACATCACTTGCATATCTTTCTGGGTTTGTGATACCTCGCTCAGGAGGATATTCTCCAAATCCATCCATTTGCCTGCAAACTTTAGGATATCATTTTTTCTTACTGCTGAGTAGTACTCCATTGTGTAAATGTACCATAGTTTGTTAATCCATTCCTCAGTTGAGGGACATCTAGGTTGTTTCCAGGTTCTTGCTATTACAAATAATGCTGTTATGAGTTGAGCTAATGTCTTTGGAGTGCGAATATGCATCTTTAGGGTATACACCCAGAAGTGGTATTGCTGGGTCCTTGGGGAGATGAATTCCCAGTTTTCTGAGAAACCGCCATACTGCATTCCAGAGTGGCTAAACAAGCTTACACTCCCACCAACAATGGAGGAGTGTTCCCCTTGCTCTGCAACTTCTCCAGCATATGCTGTCATCTGTGTCTTTTATCTTAGCCAATCTGACAGGTGTAAAGTGGTATCTCAAAGTTGTTTTGATTTGCATTTCTCTGATGGCTAAAGCCTTTTTTTTTTTAAAAAAAAAAAAAAAAAATAAGCTCCACTTAGTGAAAACAGAAAGATAAGGATGCTGAGGATTGTACTGGCTAAGTATCCATGGGGCTAGTTAACTGTAATGACAAGGATGCTGTTACTTCCTACCTCCTTCATCCAGTTAGAATGAAAGAAAAATAATAATCTGAGATAAGACATTATCCTGGCATTAGAAAACTCAGCAAAATTATCAAATATAAAAGAGAGGTTCACAGGATAATTATAAAAACAGGTAGCAATGAAAGGGACTTACTAATTTTCAGCGAAAAGTACCAAGGGAATAGGCCAGCCTCTCTAAGTGGGGGCTCTGTCAAGGTGTATTTGGAGCATCTGACCTGTTAATGCAAGAGACAGACTCCCATTTCCTTTCTAATAAACCACTCTTGGTACTGGCCCAGTAAGAGGGAAGGACTGCACAACCAGAATGAAACTGGGAATCCATTGAATTTTATTTTTCCCTTCATGTGGACTAGATGCACCTAACAGAACACATGGCTGGAAAATTCCACCAGCTCCTCAGCTCAGCTTGACCCTGCTCTGCCTCACCAACTCTTCAGACAGGTCTCAAGGCTGCTGCCACCTCATCTTTTCCAGATGGGGAGTAGCCCTGGTCCTGCACTTGCAGACTTTGGTCATCATTGCTGCTCCAGCTGCTTCTACTAGCTGGACAAAGCAGCCTCCATAGCCCAAAGCTTTATTACTCAGCTGTATAGTGACAACTCTTGTTTTTCCATTCCCAGCCCAAGCCTTCCTCATGAGCTCAAGATCTGCATACCTATCTCTCCTGAAATATCTTCACATATATGTCTATTAAACTTCTCCACTGAATGCTGAAAAGGCTGAGACTATGAAATGAAACTTTTGATGTTCTCTCAGCATGACCTCCCCATAGCCTTAGCCTTTCTTCACTTTCCCAGTTGCTTGGAAGCTGTGGTGGCTAATATTGTCAGTTGGACATGATTTATAATCATGACAGAGACAATCAATCTCATGAGGAGCAATCTAGAGTTAACTGAATTGAGAAGACTTACCCTATTATGAATGGCACCATTCATGTTCTCCAACTGTATTATTAAAAAAAAAAAAAAAAGGAAAAAGGGGCTGGAGAAATGGATGGCTCAGGTTAAGAGCACTGGCTGCTGTTCCAGAGTTAAATTCTCACTACTTACCATATGGCTGTTCACAACTGTCTGCAATTCCATTCTCAGGGAATCCAACACTGTCTCTTCTGGTTTCCAAGAGTACCAAGCATGCACATGTTATACAGATATTTATGCAGGCAACACCTCCCCCCCAAAAAAGAAATTAAGAACTCTGTTTTTTTAAGGAGGAGGAGAAAGAAGTAGAGGCAATGGCAAACTGTATTCATCACTCTCTGCTTTCTGACTATGGATGCTTCAAGTTCCTGACACCAAGACTTCCCCGCTATGATGAACTAAATAAATCCCTGTTTCCTTTAAGCTGCTTTTGTTAATCATTCTATTGTCCTAAAGTAAGAGGTAGACCATTTTCAAAAATTCTATCTCATCTCATCAGGGAACTCTAAGCCTAATCCAACCACCTGTCTTGATTGCTTTCATGCTGGCCCAAACACCATGGCTCTCACCTAGATTGTTGTAAAGTGCCTCTTCAGATCTACCAGATTTTACCCATGCCCACCTAAATCAGATCATGCCATCCACTGCTTTGCTAAAACCCCTTTGGATCCCAAAGTCCATGCAACATAAAAGCCAAAGTTCTTCAGAGGTATAGAGTTTTGAATGATCAATGTTTCTTCTAATCCCTGTGCCCTAACTGCTTCCTCTCTAACCATGGACACTCTTGCCAACAGGCCTTCTTACAGCAGGTTCTCTTTCTGCACTGCCCTTTCATTACCTACTAGCTCCAATTCCTTCTAGTTTTTAGTCATATGTTACCTTTGCAAAAATACCTATGCTTACCATTCTTCTCAATACTACAACCAGGTTTCCTTTTCTTTACCCCAAACACTGTAATCTGCTCTGATTATTTTTTTCCACTCCATTTACCACTTTCAAGGACTTGTATTTTTGGCACAGGGCACATTTTCCTGGCTAGAAGGTAACATCACAAGTGCAATCATCTTAGACTATTCTATCAATTTGTCCCAAATGTCTAGAATTTTATCTAACAAAGAGTATTTTTGTTACATGAATGAAAGGCTACAGGCTAGTGAGGAGCTTGGTACTAGGGTTTCTCATCCTGGCTCAAAGTGAAGGCTTTGCTATGAGTCCCTGGAGAAAGGTGAATGAGTCCAAAGTGAAGACTCTCCAAGACACAGTCTAGGTAGCTGCAGCATGTGGGTACATACAGAGGGCCCTGGTTCATTTTTGACCAGTGGTCCTCAAATTTGATGGCCATAACCAAACATCTTGGGAAAGAAGAGTCCCTAATACAGAGAGGTTAACACTGGCCCACAATTTCATGAGAGCTAGGGACAGAGCTTACACCATCTTTGGCACCACATCCCTGGATCCAACAATTTCTATCAATAACCATCTGTCAATACAGTATAATAATGATACAAGTGTATGTATAAGCAGGGACTCAGAGAAGAGGGAAAGTAAAGTGGGGAAGGTTCTGTGAACAGGGCCAGGAGAACAAGCTGGCACCTGCCAGGGAAATGAGATCATGGAGCAGCATCTCAGGAAGAGGAGGTTCAGACAGCCAGGGCCAGGGAACTTAGCCTGACATGTCAGAGCTCCAATAAGCAAATGGTTTGGCAAAACCAGAAGTAGAAAAAACATCTGGTGAATGCTAGGAATTAAAGGAAAAGCAGGAGCCTGCTGGTAGCTAATCTGGTAAACTATTCTCAGAACCTGGGTATTAGCTTGATATCAGTATTTCCCAATCCCAGATATATGATAAAGTCCTTGGAGACTTGAAAAACACTACTACCTGGTATAAATTATGGCTTATCTGGCTATAATGAGCACCCCCAGTGCAACTCTGTAGTTTCCAAATGTCATTTTTCCCACATAAAAACCAGTTACCTTGGTGTAGTACAAGATGAACCCAGAATACTGTCACTGAAGACAGCAAGGAGATGCTAGTGCATCCTGGGCTCCACAAGTACTCAGAGGCTCACCTAAAGGGGGTTCCTACTGGCCAACAGAGACTTTAGAAAGAAATAAGAACATAACTTTAGAGAACTGAGATACATACAACACATTTGAAGCCATGAGTTCAAAATTCTCATGCATTACCACTATTGATGATATTAAGAAGCTAATTTGGGGCTCTTGATTCATTATGTTTTATGTAGTTGGATGTTTCTCTGCCCCACCCAGCTGGTCCCACAGCTGACTTATGAAATAATTGCCTTGGAGGCTTAATATTATAGTAACTTCTGGGCCAGTAGATAAAACATACTGCTAATTTTTACTAGCTCTTATATTTAAATTAACCCATAATTCTTATCTATATTTAGCCACGTGGCTTGGTACCTTTTCTCAGTCCAGCATTCTCACCTTGCTTCTGTGTCTGGCTGGTGTTTCCTTCTCTCGGCCTTTCCTCTTCCCAGAATTCTCCTAGTCTGATTGCCCTTACTACACTGATTAGCTACTGGCCAATCAGTGCTTTATTAAACCAGTATGAGTCCAAATCTTTAAACTGTACAAGAACATTATCCCACATTTCCCATGTTTTCTTTTTAAAACAAGAACTCTTAATCTAATCTCCATTGTATAGCTTTTTTTCTGACCATTATCTATAATAACTTGTAACTAAACTTAAATAAAGACAAACATCCATAAAATATGTTTGGAAATGTGGGTGTAGTTCTCTAGAATACTTCATGCTGACATGGGAACCCAAAGAAAATTTAGTATTATGAGCAAGTCCTGATTGGAATATTCTGAGAGGTTGGATCATCTCAGCCAACAGCCTTGAAGCTGTTTTGGATTCAAATTCAGAGAAACTGCAATAGAGGTACCCTAAAAAGCTGGATCATCTGAGTCATCCATTCCCAGAGATTTTTCAGGGGGTCTTCCCAGGTCAAATCTGATTTTTCTCAACCTGGAATGAATCCATAGCCTCTCATTTCTGTGAAAACAAAAGTATAACCTCCTCTCCAAAGCAACAGATCTTTTGACTTAAATTTTGAAGTCAAGACATTTTCAAAATATATAGGTTTGATTAACCCAGCAGCATTTATAACCAGAAAGACCCTCTGAAAAGTCTCCAATGGAAACTTATGGCTCAGATGATCCAACATTTCCGAGCACCTCTGTTACAGTTTCCTCTGATTTTGTATCCAGAACAGCTTCAAGGTTGCTGGCTGAGATGATCCAGCCTCACAGACTACTCCACTCAGAACTTGCCCATAATCCTAAATTTTCTTTGGGTCTTCATAAGATTACCAGTACTTCCAATCAGCAGGAAGTAGTCGAGAAAACACCTACATTCCTAAAAACTGTATTATTGTCTTTGTTTAAAGTGTTGGTTACAAGTTATTATGGATAATAATCAGGAAAAACAGCTAAACAAAGGAGATTAGATTCAAGATTCTTACTTTGAAAAAAAAAGGGAAAGTGCTGTGGGATGATGCTTTTGTATACTGTAAAGATTTGTCATTCATATTGGTTTAATAAAACACTGATTGGCTAGCCAGGCATAAAGTATAGACAGGGCAACCAGACTAAGACGATTCTGGGAAAAAGAGAGACACAGTCGCCAGCCAGACATAGAGGAAGCAAGATGAAAATGTTGGACTGAGAAAAGGTACTAAGCCATGTGGTTAAACATGGATAAGAATTATGGATTAATTTAAGTGTAAAAGCTAGTTAGTAGTAAGCTTGAGCTCTTGGTTTATCATTCACTATAATATTAAGCCACTGATTCAATTATTTGGGAAGCGGTTACTGGGTATTTGAGAGTTTCTGGTGAGATAGAAACTACTTTGATGAAATCAAGTACAAACAAACATACACACACACAAATGCACTTTACAAAAAATACTGAGAACCCCTACTTAGTAATCACACAGGTAGCTGCTGGAGTAGTAGTTCCTCTACTCTAGAGGAACAACAAACAGATCCATCATAGAAGGTAATGATGGGGGAGTGTGGAGTCAAGAGAAAGACCAAATGGTATACACCCAGGTCATTACCACAGATAGCAAAACACAAACTCATAAAATGTACAAGAGAATCAGAAATTTATATTCTCATATTTTATGATAAAATATTTTTTAGCTGTAATAACAGTATTGTAGTGGGTTTTTTATTCTTTATTTTTTCCTTTTTTAAATTTATTATTTAAAAGCTTTTTTTTTCCATTTTGCATACCAACCACAGTTTCCCCTCCTTCCTCTCCTCCCACCTACCCTTTTGCTTCCTCCCTCCTAATCATCCCCTCCACTCACTCCTTAGAGAGTCAAAGAAGTCTGGCATATCAAGTTAAGGCAAGCCCTATCCCGCCTCCCTCCCCCCTGAATCAAGGCTGAGCAAGGTATCATCCTTCTATAGAGAATGGGTTCCAAAGAGCCAGTTCAAGAACTAGGGATAAATCCTGGTCCCACTGCCAGAGGCCCCACAAACTGCCCAAGCCACACAACTGCCATCCGCATTCAGAGGGCCTAGTTGGGTCCCATGAAGGTTCCTCAGCTCTCAATCTGAAGTCAGTGAGCTCCCAGTAGATTGGGTCAACTGTCTCTGTCGTTTTCCCATTATGATCTTGACTCCTTTGCTCATATAATTCCTCCTCCCTCTCTTAAACAATTTTTTGAAATCTGAAGGCAAATGGATGGAACTAGAAAAAACTATGCTGAGTGAAATAATCCAGATTTAGAAAGACAAACATGGTATGTACTCACTCATAAGTGGATATTAGATGTAAAGCAAAGGAGAACCAGGCTACAATCCACAACCCCAGAGAAGCTAAATAACGAGGACCTAAGAGAGACATCCATAGATCACCTGCCCTGAAAAGGAGAAACAGATAAGATCTCCTGAGTAAATTGGGAGCAGGGGAGGGAGGGAGTAAGGGAAGGTGGTAAAAGAACATACGAGAACTAGTTGATTGAGTTGGGGAGGGACAGAGAGGGAGAGCAAGGAAACATATTTTGATAGAGGGAGCCATTTTGAGGTTAGGGAAAAATCTGGTGCTAGGAAAATTCCCAGTAATCCATAGAATGACCCAGGTAAAACTCCAAGCAATAGTAAAGAGGATACCAGAACTGGCTTTCCTCTGTAATCAATTGTCATCATAGAACCTTCATCCAGCAACTGATGGAAACAGATGCTGAGATCCACAGTTAAGCACTGGGTCAAGTTCCCAGTCCAGTCTTTCTTTTTTCTTGTATGTGTTGTTTTTATGCATTGCTGGGGATGGAACCCAAGTCTTTTTATATGTACTAGGTCAGAACTCTATCACTAAACCACACTCTAAGTTGTTGTGGTCTGAATAAGAATAGCTCCCATAGGCTCATATACTTGAATGCTTGGTCAGCAGGGAGTGGCACTTCTTAGGGAGGATTAGGAGATGCTGGAGAAAGTATGTCATTGGAGGTGGGCTTTGAGGTTTCAAAAACGCATGCCAAGCCCAGAGAGTGAGTGAGTGAGTGAATCTGCCTGTCTGTCTGTCTGTCTGTCTGTCTGTCTCTCTCTCTATATATATATAGATATATATAGATATAGATATATATAGTACCTACCTGCTTTCTACCATGTTTCCCTTCCCACCATGATGATAATGGACTAAATCTCTGAAACTGTAAGAAAAGTCTCCAGTTAAAGTCTTTCTCTCATAAGAATTGCCATGGTCATGGTGTCTCTTCATAACAATATAACACTGACTTAATCATTTTTTTTTTGCTTTATTTTGTTTTAAAGACCCTTTATTCTTTAAAAATATGTACTGGAAACTTCACAGATGAAACAATTTTGATAGCTGATATCTGCTATAAACCACTGCTGAGGGGAGGGTGGAAGTGTGAGCTGATCACTGTTGCAGTTAGGTAAAAGGCACATTAAAGATCATTACATTATATAATTTTTACTTTTTTAATAGTCTGAAACTTTCCATTATAATTAAAAAAAAAAAAAAAAAACAAGGCAGGCCCTCTCAGAGATCCAAATTTATTAGTCTTATTTTCAGCTCAGGTACTGGTAGATTTTAAGGCTTCCAGGTGATTTTAATCCTCAGTCATGATTGAGACCTAGCTTGATTAAGTTAAAGATTTCAGGGCCTGTGTCAGGGCCAGGACTGAGGCAGAGGCCCCAGGTGATGAAAAGAGCTCAAGAGGTCAAAAAGCTGAGCACATGGTTCCTGTACATGGGGGAAAGAAGGAGGAAGAGGAAAGAATTAAGGGCACTGCAAAGATATCAGCTTCCAGGAACTGGAGATCAAAGAACATTCCTGGGGTTGGGAGTGGGGGGGGGGGAGTGTTAGGTTGTTAGGTACGTTGACTTGGTCAGTCAGGGTAGTGAAACTTCAGTGGAGATGTCTACCCTAATAGCTCTGCTTAAAGGTCTAGAGACAACAGGGAAACTGAAAAAACAGAAACTTAAACCTTGTGGGGAAGCACCCTAAATAGAGATAAAGGCCATGTGAATAGCTAAGAAACAATAGTATCTTTGTTTTATCCTCAAAAGGAGATCTCAGATGGCCTGACTACCTTCATAGGGGTTCCATATTACTCTCCCCTGCCATCCAGAGCCCTTAATTTACATCCCAGATAGACATTCAAAGAGTAGTTGAACAGGCTATGAGCTTGAGAGGTTATGAGCATCCCGATCAAAGGCTGATGAACTCCTGAGCATTTACATAATCTCCTAAAAGTTCACGCTTTTGTTAAACAAATGAGACACAACACAGCTGAAGGAAGTCCTGGAAGCATCAGGCAAAGCCACCTGACACAGACAGTCAGGGCTGCTTGGAATGGCCAATGTGAACTCACTGAAGTTTGCTGATGGTGCTTATTGTTCAGGGAGTGCTGCTGAATAGTGTGAACAAGTAGCTCAAAAGCCAAAAGTTTTCATTCCCTGGAGAAACAGACAGTAAACTGGTGAACAAGGATACTAGTTGTGCATTTTACCTGAAACATTTCAGCTAAAGGAAGGGCAACAGCATCCAAGAACTACCTCAACATTAACAACCTTCTGTTTCTCATACAAGAAGAGTTTAGATTTTTCAGGCTTCAAAACCATCAGGTCTGTCTTTATTTCCTCTTGACAAAAACCAATTTCTGATCAAAGAAGACCCAAAGGCCACTTGATGGGGACTTACCACTAAGTCCAGAAATTGAATGTAGCACTCCAGCCCAGGCCTGGTTTCACAGAACTGTCGAAAAAGCAGTCTCCCAATTGGTTGCTTGTCGCATAGACTACAGTAATCTCTGTCTGGAGACAAGACAAAAAAAAAAAAATGTATGGTGAGACCAAGAGAACACCAGGCAGGGCAATCTGTTACTCTACAATTGGGTCAAGAATCCTGGATTGATGAGGCAAGATAATGATGAACTTAAGTTATTATCTCATAGGGTCTACACATAGAAAAGGAAGTCTAGAGCAGAGAATGGTGCCAGGCCACACCTGGCTGTTTTCAGTAGTATGATTTCTATATGGAGACACCAGTGGGTCTGGCAATTATGACTTCAGACAGGGGCCTGGCCAAACATGTAACAGAGCCTGATTCTGGGGACTGGGTGAAGGTATCAGGCTCATGGCATAAACCAACTCAGCTAGTCCTATCTCTTGTTCTGGAAGCCAGTGCTTGACATTGTGTGAAAAGCTGCTATGAGAATGAATGAGGCTGAACCAGGAAGTCAGAACTGAAAAAATGGCAAGAAGCATAGCTGGTCCCTGATAATGCCCAGATCAAACCATGCTTACAGCCCACAGCACATCTAAAAAACTAACTTCTTAGAGCAGTTTGAAAAAAATATCCTAAATTATAATTCAGAGCACCCTAGCGGATACAATTTTGCATTGGCTTTTTGCTTTTTTTTTTCTCCCATTCTTACCCAATTGGAGCAAAGCCTACTCTTTGAATGCCTCAAATAAAAACTGTATTTCCTAGATGAACTGGCATAGAAACGGACTGACTCCAAGAGGGTTCTAAGGAAGAAACAAGGTGAGCCACCCAACCCCAAGGCCAGGAGCTGGAGTGTTAGCACTGGATGTTTTGTTACTTCAATGGCTCCCTCTATTTTCTCTCTGACCCTCTTTGTTTTTTCTCTTATGAAAAGCTGAGCACATAATCCTATGATTAGGATTCTTTTCCAACAATAACACTAAGCTTCTTTGAGCCTTCCCTGGCCAAAGGATGCTTGAGGAAATGACCACTGAGGCATGCTGTCCCAAATGATCTGGCCTTCCAATCTTCAGCTGTCCCCTCAAACTAACAGAGCTTAGAAGAAACTTGTTGGAAAGGAAGAACTGAGTTCTTGGCAGTTATGGAGCAGGGACAATCATTCACTAGCAGGGAGGGGGGCTATTATTAGCCTGGATGTACATTTTTAGTCTATTCTATTTTCTCTTCTAGGGAACATCCTCTCCCCAAGTCTGAATAAGTCCCCACAAAACCTTTTGGTCTGGGATCAAAAGTTCTCTCAAGTGCCTCTCAAGTTCTGAAAATGGTTTATAACTCAGCTCTAGCAAATCAGTCACCTATCTTCCAGCCACAATGACAGGTTCAAGAATGGGCAAATGCATCCAGGTGGTGGTGGCACACACCTTTAATCCCAGAATTTGGGAGGCAGAGGCAGACCAATCTCTGTTTGAGGTCAGCCTGGTCTATAGTGCAAGTTTCAGTACAGCCAGGGCTACACACAAAAAATTTCTGCCTCAAGAAAAAAAGGAAGAAATGGACAAATGTCACAACCCCATCTAATCAGAACCTTCATTCTCCCCATCACAATGATAATGAACCTATGGCTGTAGCTAGGAAACAGGCCTATGCACTTGACTCAGAAATAGCCAAACTGGAGGCCTGTTTCCTAGCCACAGCCATAGGTTCAGAAAGTGGTCCATGCCTTGGACCTGGCCACTAAGGTTAGTGCATGTGACCTTAGCTTCTAGAACTTCCTGGAAAGAGGCTTGCTTATCTCAAGAGTGCTGAGGGCTTAAAACCAATGTTTTTTGGTTTCTGTTTTTTTTCCCTTCTATGTTGTTAAAGCCCAGTCTGAGGCCTGGGCACTCATATCTGACAGTAATTACCAAGGGTAGACATATATTACTCTTTTCATGAGCAAACGGCTCAAAAGCAGGGGCTGTTTTGGTAGAAACTCATGGGTTATAAATATATGTAGAAGTCACTCATAAATATGGCTTTCGGTAAAGTGGATGCTTTGATCAACATGAATTAGCCCCATGCCAAACCATCCTCTTCATGGTTCCTTCCCAGGTGTTTCAGTCCAGACCATCACTGGATTCTTGCCTTAACTCTGTACTTCAATGTGGGTACAGGCTCCACATCTCTAGGCACAGATGGTTGACAAATAGTCACTCCATCAAGCATTTAGCCTCAGTGTGTGCCAGGTTCTGAGGAGGTGCAGGGAGGATCTACTTGTGTAAGAAGACATGGGTGCATATGGGTGAGCAGACATGATCCCAAGTGACAGTTATGAAATAGCATGCTAGATGAGTGTGGTTGTCAGCCACAGGAGAAATCCTGGTCACTGTGCAAGTCTGTAGCCTGTACCTGTTAGCACAAGGCTCAGCCCACAGCCCACTGTTCACTGTCTCCAATTCATCACCTCCCCCACTCCCTGGGAAAGGAAAACAATCCCCCAATCAAGGAGCTTTCCCGAAAATTAACATGTATCAAACCTCAGTGTTACTCAATCATGGGAAAAATCACAATACCTCTTATTTGACTTGATTAAGGTAACACTTGTTTATGAAAGCAATTATGAGATTTTTATATACTATATTGTGACTCCCTAAGAGTTCATCTGACAGAATTTCTTCCCCTACATATGGTGTTTACTGCCAACATGAAAACAAGGCTGATATAAGCACAAGCACAGTAAACATTATGTGGTTCTGACATAAGCTACCAATCTCTTTCACTGATTCTTCCAACCATACAGACCATCCCAAACAAGAAAGCTACTTACTAGATGGCCAAGAAAGGACAAAAGAACCAGTAATTATCTTTCCAGGCTTTGTTCTCAGGCTCCAATAAAAAAATTATCCAGTCTTATCTACAAAAGTAAGTGGAACTGAGATCCCTATGGAATGGACAAGGCCATTGGGGAAAGAATATGGACAGGGGAATGGTCAAAGTGACAGGAGGAAGAGCAAAGCAAAGTTCTCAGTGTGGCAAGAACTAATGTGAAGGGTAGATAGTGCCTGTAAAATTTGATGATAATGAAGTTGGAGGCATGAGGACCAAATGAACTGGGGTAGACTCTTTCTGATCTGTTATAGCAGTTGCTGGCTGTGCTACACACAATCAGGTTTTCAGTGTTGTCTGGGAAGTGTCAAGAGGGCAGAAGCCTTTTCTTTCTGTCTCTCCAGCTGGAAAATCTGGGAGGATGTACATATGGGGAAAATTTACACTGAATTTGCACTACACAGACACATGTGTGTGTGTGTGTGTGTGTGTGTGTGCGCGCGCGCGCGCACACACCCCCACACCCCCACACACCAGCTCTTATAAGACCTGAAATCTAGCTTTGGGTCATGTGTATCACTGGCATGTTCCACCCAAGAATTCTCTGGTTTTTTTTTTTTTCTTTCTTTATTCACTCATCAAACTCTCTTCTAAGGCTTCTTGCTTCTCTATACTATAAGGTTCTTTTAATTTTAAAGGTCACTTCTTGAATTCAGGTCAGAGTATGTGACCACTACAGGGTGCCACCGAGAAGACTTGAAGAAATGTCTTAAAGAAAGTGTTGGGGGGGGGGGCTGGAGAGATGGCTCAGAGGTTAAGAGCACTGACTGTTCTTCCAGAGGTCCTGACTTCAATTCCCAGCAACCACATGGTGGCTCACAACCATCTATGATGGCATCTGGTACTCTCTTCTATATACTGTATACATAATAAATAAATAAATATTTTTTTTAAAAAAAAGAAAGTGGAAGGTGCTTAGGGATAGAGGAAAGGAACAAAGGAACAAGCATCATCAAGTCATGTTGGGTGGAAGGACAAATTTACCTGGTGATAAGTGTAACAACTGTTTCAATACCTATGTTCAAATACAGAACAGCAAGCCTTTTCCTTCTCCATCTTCCCAGGTTAGCCTGACATTTGCCAAGACATCAACCAACAGAGGGCGCAACAAGACTAGAGGCCCTGTTTTCAGAATTTTCCTCTAGCAATACCTGGGTCCCTGACCTGGGCCTCTCACAAATCAAGGATACTGTAGAGGGAAAGTATGGGCAGGAGTAGTTTACCTGTTACTACAACTAATCATGAGCCTGAGTTTCTAGGCCTTTCAAGGACTCAGTTTCTTCATCTACAAAATAAAGGCATCAGAATGACTAGCTGCTGAGAGTCCCTTCACAGACTGGAGTCCTCCTTGCCTGCCATTTTCACAAATGATTTAGTGATTAATGACTCCAAGGTCAACACTGAAGCTCAATTTTACCCAGTATTCCAAAGCTTTGCTTTTGTCCACCTCTGGTGGTAATATCTAGTCTAGTATCTATCTCCCTCCATGAATCTAAAGCAAAGATTGGCAAACTTATGTAAAGACCAGTAGTAAATATTTTGGCCTTTGAAGGCCACATGGTTTGGGGTTTCATTACAACAGAATTGTAATGAAATTCCCCCTGGCACCATATGAATTGTCTATGGGTATGGCTGTGTCTAATGAAACTTTATTTACAAAAGCAGGTAGAGGGCCACAATTTGATCACACACTAATCCCTATTTCCAAGCCTCTAGGCCTCCAGTCCCTTTACAATGTAATGTGATGCTGACCTGATTCCTCTGACATAGCTGCCTCCTTCTTAAAGCCAGGAAATGCCTGCTGTTCTGAAAAACCCAAGGAGAAGCTGATAAGTACTAAAAACATGCTTGTAACCTGAGCATATGACCAATGGTAAAGGAAAGCAGGTCTGAAGTCAGAAAAGCTAAGTCCATTTCAGGTGGAAGCAAGACCCTCTAGAATCTGGTGACCCCTGGAAAGAGCATACATCGATAAACACATACACACACACACACACACACACACACATACACACACACACACACACACACACACACACACACACACACAAAGCCATGAAATAACACAGTCCTGCAATCAAATATCATTTAACACTCAAGCCACACAAATAGACATCAGCGGCAAATACAACATGGATGAACCCGAGGGGCATTGTGTGGGTTCAAGATCTGGAAGCAAAAGAAACACATAAGTTTAAACCCCAAAAAAGACAAATTCACAGTGACCAAAATCAAAACAACAGTGGGAAAGTGGGGAGTTCATGACAGAGGTATATGAGGAAGCTTTGAGTATAGATGAAAATGTTCTATGTCATGACTAAAGTGATTGTATGGCTGTACATGTTTATAAAAAGTCATTTAGTTATGAAGTTGGAATTGTTGACTGCATTGAAGGTAAGCAGTAACATTTCAATAAAGATAACCAAAGGAAAGAATTTAGTCACATAACCTGCATTCTCTGAGCTTATTTCTTGTTTCTTCAGCCATAACATGAAAAGATCCTAACTGTGACCTCACTTGAGGACAGTGTTACTTCAAGCAAGACTAAGTCTGAATCCTACAGAAAATAGAAATCCCCAGGCTTGGGGCTGGAGAGATGGCTCAGCGGTTAAGAGCACTGACTGTTCTTCTGGAGGACCTGAGTTTGATTCCCAGCATCCACATGGTAGATAACAACTGTCTGTAATTCCAAGATCTGACACCCTTACACAGTTATGCATGCAGGAAAAATACCTATTCACATAAAATAAAAACAAAAAATATTAAAAAAAAAAAAAAAGAAATCCCCAGGCTCATTCAGACTGACAAGATCTGAATTCCTAAGGTAGGGCCCAGATCTATATTTGAACATGCTGCTTCAGTTTGGAATAGTTCCTCCCTCTTAAAGGAAGGAACACTTAAATTTTTAGCCCATTATGCATGGAGACACATATATAAAGTCACACCACTTACAACTTCCCACGTAAGCCTTTTAACACTTGAATGCCTCGTACTCATAGAACATGAGATGTCTCATGAGCATACACCTTGAATCGCACCATGTGAACTGGTTGTGAGGGTCTAAGTATGTCTGCAGTTACCACAGACAGCAGAGTTACTCTTTTATTTTATTTTATTTTATTTGTATTGAGTAGTCTTTATTAATGATTCACATGCCATTACTTTTTTCAATATCAGTTCTTCGGTTAATTGAACAAGTATGATAAGCTATCTTATCTGTTTGCTGTGGGAATCTAAATGTAAAATAAATACAAAATACATCTGTGGTTTAATGAATACTCAATGAAGCATTTTTCTGAGGTATTCCTTACAGTCTGGTTTTATCCAAGATCTGTCTTTTTATTTCCTTAAGAATAGTCTGTTAAACCACACAATGGATCTGTGAACCAGTGAACTTGAGTTTTAATTAGACATTTTTTTTGATCTCATCATACAATACCAATACAAAAGCACTACCCATGCCTCTCAATACATTGGACCAGGCACCTTTGAAGAAAGCATTGGCTCCTTCATGTTTTGCAATCTTCCTCCAGCAGTCAAGCGTCCCCGTGTACATAATATCAGCCCCCTTCTGGCCAGACTGCATCATCATCCTACGACGAACAGTGTCAAACGGATAGGACACCAGCCCCGCAACTGCCATCACGCTCTGGGCAATCATCCAGCTCACAATAATGTGCACATTCTTCGGATCGGGCAGCATCTCCTTGGCGGTGTCATAGACCCCAGAGTAGGCAGCTCTGTAGATGATGATGCCTTGGACGGAGACACTGAAACCCTGGTAGAATCCTTCAGACCATCAGACTTGAAGATCTTGGTAAGGCAGTTACCCAGCCCACTAAACTCACGCTGGGCAGATCCCTTGCCCACATCGGCAGCCAACCTGGTTCTAGCAAAGTCCAGCGGGTAGACAAAGCAGAGGGACGTGGCACCAGCTGCCCCACCAGAAGCCAGGTTACCAGCGAAGTAGCGCCAGAACTGCTTATGGCGATCCACGCCGCCCAGGAAGATCTGCTTGTACTTGTCCTTGAAGGCGAAGTTTGTGTGGGGAAGTACCGGATCACACTGGCCAGGTTACCCCTCCAGAAGGACAGAAAGCCCTGCTCCTTGGGGTTTCTCACAACACAATCAATGATGCCTTTGTACTGCTTCTCTGCACTGATCTGTTTGCTGGCATGCTGGACCTGCAGCAGCAGTTTGATCCTCTCGATCGGGGCGACCGCGGTCTTGGAGACGGCAGCGGCGATGCCACCTGCCAGAAAGTCCTTAACGAAGCTCAAAGCCTGATCCCCCCATGTCGACAGTCGGGCGCACACAGTCTGCAATGCAAGCAAGCAGCTGCTCTCTCGCTCTTGCCTACGCCCCTGGCTAGCACCACCACCTCGGGCGAGTTACTCTTTTAAAAAGTAGCTGTTTGGTCTTTTCCTGAAATCTTTTCTCTTTCCTTTCCTTTTCTCTTTTTCCTTTCCTTTCTTTTCCTTTCCTTTCCTTCCTTTCTTTCTTTTGGGGGGTGTTCAAGACAGCATTTCTCTGTATAGCCCTGGCTGTCCTGGAGTCTCTCTGTAGTAGACCAGGTTGGCTTCAAACTCAGAGATTCACCTGCCTCTGTCTCCTGAGTGCTAAGATTAAAGGCATGCACCACCAAAATAGAGCTTCTTTTCCTGAAATCTTAAAGGTTTAGCAACAGATACACCTAAAACTGCTGGTGACTACCTTTTTTTAAAAAAAAAAGGGGGGGGGACTGACAAAGAATGAAATTGCAGCTGCATCAAGGTGAGCAGTGTCCCAGATAACACACAAGTTCTAGATCCAGCATACGTGAAGTCATGTGTTCTATTGCCAGACTTTTTATTTAGATAAAGCAACTGATTCCCTTTTACCCTTAAGCTAATTTACTTTAGGCTTTGGTTCATACAACAAAAATGAACTGACTAATAAGTCTTTCAGGCCTTAACAGTATTTAGATGACTCAGAATAAAAGCCTATGAACACAATCTTTGTATGTTCTTAAGTGCTATGTTACAGAGAGCTCTTGTACCACTCACAAGTAAGTATTGCTTCCTCCTCCACCACAAAGCTGGATCTGGATCTGTATAGAGATTCTAGAAACTATGTGTCCACTACTGATCAATTCAACAACTCAGAAATATATAAGCTCCCAATCCTTCTTGTATTCCAGCGGCAGACATGGCTGCTTGACTGGGTGAGAACTCCAACAGAGCTAGTGGTAAGTGCTGCCTCTATCCTTTGGCTCAGAGGTCCCCAGCTGTACATGGATTTGGTCATATCTATATCATGTCTGTCTTTCACAGCTGGTGGTTATAATATCAGTGTATAGAGACCACAGTGCCTGATACAGCTTTTCCATAACAGGATTACCCAACTACCTACAGAAATAATACTGGCAGTCACTAAGTTGCCTCAGGTAACTAGGTTGTCTTAGGTAAATCCTTTTCCTGAGGCTGAGCTGTCCCACGGAACACTCAATCAGAGTTAACTTGCTGCTACCAGGGCTACCAGCAATACACAGGATACTGTGTATTGGGGTCATCCAGTACTAGGACATGGTCTGTTCTATGTGAACAGTAGCCAGGAAGACAAAAGACAGAAATTATGGCTTTAACAGCTTTGAAGGCTCAGAAAGATAAGTAAATGAAACCAATAAAGAGAGGTTTGATTCCATGACAACATGAAAGCAGGCTCTTGGACTGAGTTACTTCTCTATCCTTGAACCATTGGATCCAAGTTCTGGGAGGGCTTGGCTCTATTACCAGCTTTGTCTTATACTGAAACCCTCTCTCTAAAAGAAGCCATACTCTCTCAATAGCTCATGCCTGAGGTCAAAACTTACAACCCAAATAATCCCTTTAAGGCTCAAAAACAGGAATGACATTAATAATGAAGGTAAATAAATGCTATCATTTTTTTCATTCTTTTCTAGTTACGTGAAATGGAAACATACTTTCTTAATTAAGACTCTGTGGCATGTGGGCACTGAAAAGGCAACCAGATTTCTTAACAGAAGGTCAGAACACAGGCATAGAAGACAGGAGGACTCCCCTCTGATGGCCACAAGAACTGGGTGCAATGTAGTGGCCACCCAATATCCTCCTTGGCGCTTGGAGAGTTTAGTGGCAATCCTACTGGATCAAGCAAGGAACACTTATGTGCGGCAGCATGGGAAGGTATGATCATAATTGAAACTTGCTTATAACTGTTTTCATCGTTGCCCAAGGCACTCCTTGAACTTGGGCCAAAGAAAATGTACGTTCCATTTCAGGAATAAGAGCAAGAATGAAATGTGGCTTTCCGAGGAAATGGAAATGTTAACACCAGAGTCCTCTGAAATGAAACCACATGTTATAGTAAATGGGGAGGGGGACATCTAAAAGGGATTCCTGCAGCTATCTCTCCACTAACTAGATACTCATGTCAATGTACTTTATTTAACTTTGTTTTCCTGAAGCACTAGGTTATTGGCAAGTTCCTCATAGTCCTAGAACAGTAGGAAACACTTAAAGTTCACATTATAGGTCTGACACAATAAACAGAAAAAGTAATCTGAAATCAGCATTCTCTCAAAAACTCTTGCCAAAGTTGGAAAAAGCAGTCTGGCTTTTTCTCAGAGGAAAAATAGTCTTTGATGTTGGAGAGGCATGATAGCATTCTGCATAAGGATAGACCCTGCAGTCTGCCCCTTGGAAGGACCAGGAAAAGGGAAACATTTGATATTTAGTCAGCAACAGCTGAACAGTTTCTGATTACTTCAAGAATGATGTTTTCATATGAATAAAAATAACATATGGCACATTACACAAACACTTTTTGTGCCTCTTATCCCCTCATTCTAGCCTCTCATTTTACCTTGTGCTTGTCACATAGCTTTGAAATATTATAAATATATAGCCTAGTTTTTACTGGGTTTGTGGCACTTGTACAAGCCATGTGTCAAAATCAACAGCTTTTAGAGCTCAGATGCCAAGAGGAGGTGGGAAAGAAGAGTGCCTGCCTATGGGTTTTGCTGTGGGAATATGCTCTTGTATACTGTAAATACTTTTCACTGTAAATTTTGGTTTAATAAAGTGCTGATTGGCTAGAAGCTAAACAGGAAGTAAAGGCAGGGCCAGACTAAGAGAATTCTGGAAAGCAGAAGAGCAGAGCAGGAGAGGCCAGCCAAGCACAGAGGAATCAAGAAGAGAATGCTACACTGAGAAAAAGGTACTAAAAGCCATGTGGCTAAACATGGATAAGAATCATGAATTAGTTTAAAAAGTAAGTGTTAGCAAGTAATAAGCCTGAGCCATGGGCTAAACAGTTTATAATTAATATAAGCCTTTGTGTGATTATTTGGGACTAAATGGCTGCAGGATTGGCTGGGCAGGACAGAGAAACTTGTGACTACAAATGGCACCCAACATGGGGCCTGAACCCATGACTCTGAGATTAAGAATCTCATGCTCTACTGACTGAGCTAGCCAAAAGGATCTGGGTGCCAGGGGTTGTAGGGGCAGGTTTCTGGCTTGACCCTCTCAAGCACATCAGAATGGTACCTGGAAGTCTAGGAAGGGGCTAGAGCTAAGATTGAGAGAGTGTGGAGATATGGCATTCCCACTGGGGCCTTTTTAAAATATCATAACCCCAGAGCCAAGCAATGATCTTCTCTTCATTCCTAAAATACAGAAAAACAGAGAACTTAGATATTTTCTCACAGTGGGATGGGATAAAGAGCTAGTAAATTAAGAGGTAGAATGAGGGAAATGGGAGAAACAGCTAGGGATGCTGGGCCCAGAATCCTATGAAGAGCTAGAAACAAAATCAGCATCTGAGTTCCAAATCTGAATCTCTTTCCATTTCATAACAGGGAGGTTGTAAGCACTATATTTGAACTAATTTCCTCTACCCAAAAGATTCTCAGTGACTGAAAGCCTTACTTCTGCAAACTACTCAGAAGACATGACACCTAGTGGCATAAAAGTCACTTAGTGCATCAGTGCTGGCTCTTTTGAATGCTGGGTGCAAGTAGGAATTACACAAATTCATGACCTGTGCTTGCTTCTATTTTTTTTTTTTTATAAATGTTGAAATTTTTTTTACAGATGAAGGGAAACAACATTTCTAAAGGTCCAGCTGAAAAATTAATGAAAAGCCTGGAAAGCAAAGATCTGTAACTATCAGCTGTTTAATTTTGCTCAGAAGTGGCAAACTTATGCTCAGAACTGTTTTATTTTGCAAGGCTGAAGCAGAGCTTCCCAGCAATTTGGGACCAGGGCTGTCACAGAGCAACAAAGGACAGACTGGCTTAGAGTGACTGCTAATTTCTAACCTAGGACTTGGCTGCAATCATCCTAGAAATACCATCCACGCACGGGGGCATTATTTCTATCATTTTGTTGTTGTTGTTTGCTTGTTTTCTCCTCTTGAAATAAAATTTCTATTGAGATCTGTACAGCTTTAGAAACTGCAATACTCAAGTCACAGACAGACTATATCAACACTGGGGCAGAACGAATGTTTTGTGAAAGTTTACCAGGTTGTTCCAACACTATATTCCTATAGTCTGGCTCAATACTGTGTACCTGCAACAGCACTCCATCCAAGCAGCAGCACAGGTGTATACATAAGATCAATGAGCAATGAAGCAGCAAACTAATGGAAGTAATAATCCTTTTTTCAAATCTCAGGCCATTCCCTCAACATCCCTCCATAGTCAATCTGCTGGAAATAAGGTTCGCCCAAAAACACTAGGTGATGGGTAATTGTTACTAATATGCCTCCCCCACCAACAGCAATGAAAGTAGCCCAGGTGGCTCGCTGCATTCTGGGTGCCAGTCAAAGCTACCACATCTACTGGAACTCAGACAGCCTTAGCCTGTGCATTGAGGGCAGGCACTTCACTGATGGGTGCTCAGGAATCTTTTTCAACCCAGTGCAAAAAGCCAGGTATAGAGCCCCCAGAACCAAGGAGAAGTGGACCTGAGCTTAGCCTGGCCTGCCACTTTTTGAAAAGCATACCAGGTCTAAAAGTGCTGGACTAGATAACTGGACTTTGCCTCTGGCCCCACCTCTGACCTTATATGACCTTGAACCCATAATCTATGGACTTTCCTGTTTCGATAGTGTCATAGGAAGTTTGTCTTCTTGGTGAGTATGATATCAGAGCCCTAAGAGAGTTCACCACCCCTGAGGTCTTTAAGTCCATTCTGTTGCCCTCCTCCTACATCCGTAAGCATGAGCTTCAAGGTAATATTTTCTAATGACATTGGGTGTTGAGGGGCCTCAGCTTCCCTAAGCCATGGCACAGATGACTGTGGTGCCCAAGGATGGTTACTGCACTTCTTGGAGCATCATCTTTTTCTAAGTGTTTCTGCTGTTCTAATATGACAACACCCTGCTGGCTATGCAAACCTACTGGAGAACAGTTTAGGCAGGGTGGGGCTCTGTATCCTCCAAATCTGGGTATACTTTGCCTTTTAGGGCCCAGATCGGCTTCAACAATAATCTAATAACACATGGAAAGCCAGGCCAGAAAGTGGTAGTGGTACCCGACTAACTAGCAGCCTCCACAAGCTAACTGAGCTATCTTCCCCATCCCTGACCAGGAGTCCCTGCTTCTTCCTGGGCCACTGGCCACATACAGTGAGGCTAACAGCTGTACAGCCAAAATCAGTTTAACAAGTGAAAGCCTAGGCAGGTGGAGGTAATGATAGTTTCCCAGAAGTCCTGTTGTCTCTGAGTTGGCAGTCCCTCAGCCTCAACATAATTTTCCTTAACATGATTCCCAATTGGATTCAGACAGCCTTAAACTGTGCATTCAGGGCAAGCAGTTCATCAATTATAGTCAGAAGTTTCTCTGTCCCACCCAGCCAGTCCCAAAGCCATTCAGTCCCAAATAGTCACACAAAGGTTTGTTTTAGTTATAAGCTGTTTGGCCTATGGCTCAGACTAATAAACTCTTAAACTAATGCATTATTCTATTTAAAGCTAGCCATGTGGCTTTGTACCTTTTTCTCAATGGAGCATTTTCATTCTGCTTCCTCTGCTTCTGGCTTTTGTCCATTCTCCACTCTTCCACTTACCAGCATTCCCCTAGTATAGTTGCTTTGCCTCTACATCCTGTCTAGATACTTGACCAATCAGTGTTTTATTAAACCAATACCAGTGACACATATTTACAGTATACAAAAACATAGTCCCACAACAACCAATAAGTGCCCAGGACTTTTTTTCAACCTGGTACAACAAAATGAATCTTAGCATGAAGCTTAGTCTGCCCCACAGCCCTCATTCTTGGTATGCAGAGGAAAAAAATGTAGAAAGCAGTTATTTTGTTCTTCTAGACTCTTCTCTCCAGTAAGCCTCTATTTCTTCCTGCAGGCCACCATGGGTTTGACCTGATAGAATACAACCCAGATCTTTCTAGTACTGGGGAACAGGAACCTAGATCTCGTGAATGAGCATGTATGTGGAGGCCAGAGGCTAACACAAGGTTTGTTCCTCAATTACTCTTTGCTGTATTTTCTATTATATTCTCACTGAACCTGGAGTTCACCAATTCAGCTAGACTGGCTGGCCAGAAAGCTCCAGTGATCCACCTGTCTCTGCCTCCTAGGTGTCAAGAACAGAGACATAAACTATTGGATGCAGCCTTCTGCATAGATGCTAGGGGTCTGAATTCAGTTCTTCATGCATGTGCAGCAAGCACTATTTTGATGAAGTCATCTCTCCAGCCTCTGATATCAGAATTTAGATACAGATTTTTCTAAAATGGAAATTGACAAAACTATTTTAGGAAAGGTCAGACAGTGGCCTTCCTATTTTACTACAAGGTATATAAAATAATAATAATTGAAACAAAAACAAGTTAAAATCCCACAGAGACCTTACTGTATGTCAAGCACCATGCTAGATACCACATGTCTGTTTCATGTAGCTTTCCTCACTGCCTATGGGACAGGTACTATAACCAACTGTATTAAAGATGCTTGAAAATGAAGCTTTGATCAGAGTCAGCATGAGATCAAGGAGCCAACAAGAGGCAGTGTTGGGGTTTGACCACAGTTCCTGATGAATATAGAACTGGTCTGCACTTCCTAGCTTCTTGGGATCTACAATAACAATAGACAAGGATCTTGGAGTCTTAAGAGGTAGGTAACATTATATCAATGCCACCAGGTAGCAGCTTCCAGGGGGAACAAACGGTATCCAAGTGTGATAGTTAATATGTCAGCTTGACAAGATCTAGAATTACCTAGAAGACAAAGCTCTCAGTATGCCTGTGAGGTAGTGTTTAGATTAGGTTAGTCTATGGACATGTCTGTGAGGAATTATCTACATTAATTGAGATGGACACTACTCACTGTGGGCAGGACTATTCCATGGGTTAGGTTCTATGACTTAATTAAAAGAAGAAAGTGAGCTGAACAAGATCATTTCTCTGCTTCTTTTTTGCAGATGCAGTGTGATCAGCTGCCTCAAGCTATTGTTGCCATGCCTTCTCTGTCATCACAGGTTGCATCCTCAAAATATGAGCCTTTGTCCTTTAAGTTGCTTTTGTCAGGGTATTATTGTTATGCCCTTGTGTAAGAATTTTTATGATCGCCACCAGGGAGGCTGGACACGCTGTAACATGGGGCATGAGGATTTTATTGTTACTTATAGGTTCATGAACCTGGGTCAATAGCCTGGTTCCGGTGCAGTGGAAAGGCTAAGGACTCTGAGCCCCGATGGGGGTCTTTAAAGAAAAACATACGTAAGTAAGATGTGACACACCTTGGCATTGGCTAAAAGGGGTAAGGTACTGCAACCATTGGCTGAGTTCTCTGGCACAAATCTAACTTTTGAATCTAACCATTGGCTGCCAGGGCACCAAGGCTTCTCTGAAACTGGGCTCCTGCCCTCCAAGGCCTCACATTCCTCACAATTATTATCATAGCAACAGGAAAAGTTACTGTAAGGATTCCCGGTAGTAGCCACATAGCAAATCCAACATGTCACAGGGTGAGATAAGAATTCCTGGCATGTAGTGGTCAGGCCACGTGGTAAAGACAACATGGTGCCAGAAGAGCATGCTGTATGGAAGGCATGTCCCCAGGCATGGCTATGTAAATCTGTGCCCACCTGCTCTCTTAAAAGGAGGCAACACATGAAGGCTGATCTCTTTCTCCTCCCTGGTACTCACTCGGTAACTCCCTTGAATAAACTCTTGTGTGGCATTTGGTGGTGTGTGTCTCTTCTCATGTGCAAAACCAATAGTTACTATGATACTTAGTAAGATATTAAGTAATCCAGATGCCTGTTGGTCCATTTAAGTACAGGCTGCCCTCTGAGTCCAGAGCATCCATCCTACAGCAAATGAGGTCTGGGAAAACATTGTTGCCCAGGCCCAGCTGTCAAATAGGCATCTTCATGCAGTGGCCAGACCAGCTAAGAGAATAATTTTGGATGTTTGTCTCCGGTCTTGCTACAGAAAGCTGGACCTGACATCACCTCCTTGAATCTTCAGCTCTGCAGCACATACCACACAGGTTTGTATAACTTACATTTTGTCTTTGGCTACTGTCCTAAGAAACAGCCTTGCCTCCTCAGCTAAGCTATAAGTCCTCTGTCTTATTATCTCTCCCCTGTAGTGCCTGGGACAGTCTACATTCTTATGAGATGACCAATATACAACTGATTAAAGTAGTAGCAGTCCAAAAAATAGTTATTCATTAGGATCCTGTTTACACTTCTTTTGTCCAAACAAATCTGGTATTCCTTTAAGGGGGGAGTATTCAAGTCCCCAGTGTCTCAAAGTCAATGCTTGGCTTTAATGGGGTATTGGAATTACATTTCACAGCACATTCCTGTGCTGGGACCTACATGGAGGAGAATCTTTAAAACAACAGGACAGGACTATAAACAGGATTGGCCTCCCTCAGAGCCAGCAGGGGACTAGGCTGCCTCATTTCTCACAAATCCAGACATCTAGCACAGAGGCAGACATAGAGCTATGAGCAATAACACTTGATGAGCCAGTAAATGAACAGATTAAGGTCTAACAATATAGGGCCAGACATTCATGTAGCTGAGGAAGGAGACTGCCATGAGCACAAGGCCAACCTAGATTATGTGGTTAGTTTCAGGGCAGCTAGAGTACAAGATGAAGTGCTGTTTTTTGGGGGTTTTTTTTGTTTTTTTTTTTTCAAAGGAATAGAGAGGAAGTTCTAGCTGAGTTGATGCTTGTCTAGCACACACAAGGCCCTGGGTTCAATCCATAGTACCATATGAAACAGGCATGATGGTACATACTTGTAATTCCAGCACTTGCGAAATAGAAATAGGAAATCAAAACTGCAAAGTCATCTTCAGCTACATACCTAGTAAGTTTTAGTGTAGCCTGGGCTACATGAAACCCAGTGCAACAGTAGCTATCGAATGGTTGCATGTTAATACATGTAATTCCAAATTTCTCTCTATGCTGGGCCAGACAGAGCTAGGGTTCAGCATTATAGTAAAAAGAGTGCCTCTCATCTGGGCAGCAGGTGAGCAAGGGCAAGTCCTTTAGTAAAACTTTAAGACCTCCAGGTTGACAAGATGGCTCTGAGTATAAAAACATTTGCCACCAACTCTGACAACCTGAATGCGATCCCCAAGATCTATGTAGTAGAAGGAGAGAACTGACTCCTGCAAGTGGTCTTCTGATCTTACAGAGTAGCATATGCAAAACCCAATCCATAAATAAAATGTAATTTTAAAACCTTAAAAATATCCAAGGGGCTAGAGAGCTGGCTAAGCAGTTATTGCTCTTTCAGAGGACCAAGGTTTGGTTCCCAGCACCCATATGGAGGTTGACAACCACTCCAATTCCAGGGGATACAGCTCATTCTTCTAGCCTTTGCAAGGACCAGACATACACACAGTGCACTTATATGAACACAGGCAAACTCCTCATATTTATAAAATAAAATTAAATAAATCTTTATTTTAAAAAATTAAAATTTTTTAAAAGGTATATACTGGAAATAGAGCCCTGGAAGAGCAGCCAGGGATCTTAACAGCTGAGCCATCTCTCTGGCCTTCAAATAAATAAATCTTTCTTTAAAATTCCAAAATCCTCACTCAAGAACCCTAACCCAAGGCAGTACAGAGACCCCACTGGAGGTTATTATAACCTTCTCCCTAAGACTTGATACTTTGAACACCACAAGACAGTGCTGTTCTGTCAGCCTAGAAAAGCCTGTAATGGATGCCACACAGGTGTCTCATATAAATCTTCTCTGCATGGAGCCAAGTAGACATTTTAGTCATCAGAGGCAAAGAAAGTAAAATGCCTCATGTATTTTCATTTTTATCTCAAAAAAAGAGCACAATCAATTTGTCAGCATGCAGTACCACTTCTTGCCAAACACCACTTATTTTAGACTAAAGCTTTCTCAGCTATACAAATACTGAATAGACACAGGCAGAACCCCAAACACATGCTTATCTTTGCCTCTTTCTGTTTTAAAAGTCCCACATATCTCATAACTGTCTAGACCCCATAGCTTCCTCACAGCTGGAGTACTACTCCTGAATTCTGCTCTTTTCTTCCCTTTGACAATTAGCATTGAAACAGATATTTAACTGATGGGAAACCTAAAAGAAATCCTTTTGGTTGATTTAACATGAGTGATAACTGGGAAGAAGAAAAAAGTAATTGGGCTGATCAAAAACACGACTGAGGCTGGACATGGTAACCTTTAACTTCAGCACTTGGGAGCCAGATATAGGCAAATCTCTGAGTTCCAGGCCAGCCTAACCTATAGAGCTAGTTTCAGGACAGCCAAGGTGGCACAAGAAAACCCTGTCTCAAGAAAGAGGTGTCCCAGCAGACACAACTACTAATCTCAAATATTTCACATTGGTATGAATTTTTGTATATTGATAAAAAATTAGTTATTTTTGTTATGTTGTGGATGCTTCCATTCTTGTTCAAAGTATTGTACTGACAAATGGGGGCTGGGGGACAGGCCAGAGGATCGCTAAGTTGCATGAGAGGAGCATGAAGGCTAGGTAAGAGGTGGGTACAGTTCAATCTTGGCTTAAGACCTAAGAAATGTCAGTCAAACCACAAGATCAGGGCTGGTAAGATGGTACAATGAGGAAAGGCACTTGTTTCCAAGCCAGATGACCTGAGTTTTATCCCCAAAATTCATAAGATAGAAGGAGAGAATTAACTCCATAAGTTTTCCTCTGACCTCTTTGTATAGCACAGTAAATACATGAATACAGACAAAAATAAATAAGAGATGGGAGTAATGGCATATGCCTTTAATCCCAGAACTTGAGAGGTAAAGACAGGCAGATCTCCATGAGTTTGAGCCCAGACTGGTCTATATAGTAAGTTCCAGGACAATCAGAGTTATATAGTGAGACCCTGTCTTAAACAAACAAAAAGTTAAAAAAAAAATGTTTTAAAAAAGAAAAGATGTCAGAGCAGTACTCTAGGCAAAATGATCTGTGCCCACATTTGAGCAATAGAATAGGCTCCTGTTCCTATGGCAACAGTCAGATGTTAAGATGAGCACAACATCTCAGTCACAGCCAAATATGTGTGCTCAAGGGGGACCTCAAACATTGTCTATGCCCTTGTCCACCATGGCTCAGAAACTCACTGTTCTCTAGGTACTCACACTAAGAGGTGTTGTGGAATAATTTTTTTTATATACTCTAAAGATGTATCTTTGCCAAGGCACCTTCTGATTGGTTTAATAAAGAGCTGAATGGCCAGTAGCGAGGCAGGAAGACACCAGGTGGGACTTCTGGGAAGAAAGAGAAGGGGGGAATGAAATCTAGGCATGAAAGAGATGCCAGAGGACACAGAGAGGAATCAGAAGGTGCAAGATGGAAGAGAGGTAAAAAGCCATGAGGCAAACATAGATTAATATAAATGGGTAAATTTAATTTATAAGAGCTAGTAGGACAAGCCAAGCTTTCATAATTAATGTCTCCATGTTGTTTTTTGTGAGCTGGTGGCACAAAGAAAACTCTGACTACAAAGTGGTCCTTTGCTCCTTCCCCACTGCACAATGAGGAAAAAAATAAATCCTTGGAAAAAGTATCTAAGACAGTACTAGTTTTTCTTGATAAAAGCAACTTAAAGAGCCAGACATGATAGTGCATGCCTATAATCTTAACCATTTAAAAGGCAGGGGCAGGAGGATCACTGTCAAGTTCTAGGTCAGCCTAATGTATTTAGCAATTTCTAGGTTAGTCAGGGTTACATGGCAAGAATCTTTTTTAACAAATAAATAAAAGCAGCATATTTCCAAGGGCAAAGCAGGTTGTAGTTATAGGTTCTCCAACTGCAGGCCAGAGTAACTGGAGAGAATTTGACAGCCTAAGACAAAACAGTGACTATAGCTGCCATTTGCTTTTCCTATGTATATAGAGACTGGAGTTTCTGTCTAAAACATGTGTTTTTTTTCCCTGGGGGCATGAAACACTTGGCTTCTGCAGGTTAAACCCAAGGTTCTTTGAAGATTCTGAGGAGCCAGAGTGTCTGATTCTGCTCATTAAGCTTAGAACTATGTAAATCTCCCTACAGACTATGCTAGAAATATGACTATAAGTTTTATACCTTTTAAAAATATTTATTTGTCTATTGTTTATTTTGAGGGGGAGAAGGGCATAGGGGCCAGACCAGTGTATGCCATGCATGTGTGAGGAGGTTAAAGAATAATTTGTAGGGGTCCCTTAACCTGCTGAACCATCTCACCAGTCCTCACTTATCATTATTTCTATCTCTGAACATCTTGAGCTGAATTCTAACACACTCTAGTATTGCTGAAATATTCACTTGCAATATATCATATAAAAGATTAATATTTATTGAGGAGTATATAAACACTCACAATACAAATTGAACCTTAAGACAATTCTTGGAGAGTGGAGCTGTCTCACATCAGGCTGCTAATCCATTCTCAAGAATACAGGAACACTGGGAGAAAGGTCAGTCTTCCCCAGGTATCAATCTGTCCTGGCCATGCCCCGTAGGGAGTCCTGAGTCTCAGGAAATACATCTCTAAGCTTCCCTAAATAATGCCTGAATCCTACTACCTTCTAGTTTATTTATTTTAATACAAGTTATACTTTCCTAATTTTTCATATACCAATACAAATCTGTTATTTAATATTTCCACTTCAATTTGTTAAATTTTCATTTTTGAAAATTTTGAGTTTTTTTAGTCTTCAAATATCTTGTTCTTTGTTGAGTTTTTCAAGTCTTTCTGACATTTCTTTTAAATTTTTATTTTTAATTGTGTGTGTGTGTGTGTGTGTGTGTGTGTATGAATATGTACACATAAGTACAGCACCATTGGAGACCAGAGAAAGTGTTGGGTTACCCAGAACTGGAGTAATAGGCTATTGTGAACTACTAGACATGGGTGCTGGGAATCAAAGTTGAATCCTCTGAAACATTATTCGCTCTTAAGACATCTCTCTAACCCTCTCTTATACTTTGTTTTTCAATTTTTTTAAATATTTATTTTTATTTTTATGTGAATTGATATTTTGCCTGCATGTATAACTGTGTAAGGGTGTCAGATCTTGGAATTACAGACAGTCGTTAGCTGCCATGTGGATTCTGGGAATCAAACTCAGGTCCTCTGGAAGAACAGTCAGCAATCTTAACTGCTAAGCCATCTCTTCAGTCCTACACTTCTTGATATATACATTCCATATGTTCTTTATGAAAAGATGTCCCCTTCTTCTGGGTATGACTAGGGGCTCATCACTACTAATCCAACTAACAGAACATATGGTAATTGTGATTCCTGTGACTTCAGAGGTTAGGCCACAAAGCAAGTCTAGTTTTCATCTCTTAAAATGTTCCTTTGAAATCAACCACCACATTAAAGGGGAAGTAAGGCCACATGGCAAAGTACAGAAGATCTACCAGCAGTCAGATGTGCAAGTGAATTAGACTTCCAGTTCTTGGCTTTAAAATCTTAAAACTGAGATTTCAAACACTATGTAGGGGAAATTAAACATTTGGTCTTTACTATGTTTGAACTCCCAATCCAGAAACTCTGTGAATACAAAGGGTTGCTTTATATCTTCCCATCATTCAGTTGTAGTAACTGGAATGTTCCCTAGTATATCTATAGTATATAACTTAGGTCTGGCAGATAGCGTTGTTTAACAAATACTGTACTGGCTGGTTTTGTGTGTCAACTTGACACAAGTTAGTCATCAGTGAGGAAGGAGCCTCACTTAGAGAAATGTCTCCATGAGAAAACTATAAGACATTTTCTCAATTAGTGATCAATGGGGGAGGGCCCAGACAATGGTAGTGGTGCCATCCCTGATGTGGTGGTTCTAGGTTCTACAAGAAAGCAGGCTGAACAAGCCAGGGGAAGCAGTTCAGTAAACAGCAACCCTCATGACCTCTGCATCAGCTCTTGCCTCCAGGATCCTGCCTGTCTGAGTTCCTTTACTTGACTTCCTTCAGTGATGAACAGCAGTGTAGAAGTATAAGCCAAATAAACCCCTTCCTCCGCAACTTGCTTTTTGGTCATGGTGTTTCATCTCAGCTAAGAAAATTCTATTGGCTTTGTGAAGTATATTAGTAACATATTATTCTCCTATAATCTATAGCTGCCTCTTCAAAATAGAAAAAGGGGAAAAAAAGGGGGGCAGGACCATCACAAGACAAATCTCAGACCATAGTTTAACAAAGGATCATACTCTGTTTGCCAGTAAATGAAAGTCCCCATTAGTTCTGAGACTTTTGTCCTCCCAGCTCCTCAGAAAGTTAGGGGATTGGTAAACCCTGTTTCCTGTCTTCAAGGATCCACCTTCAATAAAAACAAGCCACTCTTCTCTCAGTTTTCCAACCTAATGCTATTCTTGACTGGGTGGCTGCCATTTTGTTTTTCTCATAAACCAGGCACTTCTAGGGCAGTGGTTCTCATCCTATGGATCACAACCCAGGGGTCAAATGACCCTTTCACAGGGGTGGCCTAAGACCACCTGGATATCAGAGATTTATATTATGATTTATAACAGTAGCAAAATTACAGTTATGAAGTACCAACAAAAAAGATTTATAGTCATGAATCATCACAACATGAGCAACTGTATTAACAGATCATAGCATTAGAAAGAACAAAAGTACAACTTTCTATTCTAGGAAGAAAGAACAACTGTATCATTAATCTAAAACACAGATTCCACTGTTAGAAATAGATGTTCACTGACAAGAACAGGTTAACATAGCACCCCAGCATCCATGAATCTCTGAGAATCTCAGGCAGGTTGGCCAGTGTGTCCCAGGAATGTACCTATGTCTACCTTTCTGGTGCTGAAATTACAAGTATGCCATCATACCCAGCTCTTGTACATGGGTTCTGGAATGGAACTCAGGCCTTATGCTTGTACAACAAGCATTTTTTATAAGCTGTGCTATCTCCCCAGTTCGCACTGTCTGCTTTCTGAAGTGTGCCACACCTCCCTCACCCTATCACCACCTAGCTTTCACTGCCAGGAGCCAGGTTGGACCTAATAAGTCCAAGGTAAAAGTGGACTGATCATAAGAAATTCAAGGCAGACTTTTCTATTTCTAAAGCAGAACATCAACAGTTGCTAAAAGGGAGGCTCTGCAGGACCTGACTTAATGGTAAATTAACCTGCTGTAATTAGCATACTAATAGCTTTGATTTCTAAACCTCAAGAAATATCTCTCCAACTTCCTTATCAAAAGGCCCTGAGGTAATCATAGAACAAAGAGCACAAGAGGAGACTATCTGTGTGTGCCCCCACGTACCTCAGGAGCTTCTTCCCACTGAAGCAGCTTCTAACATTCTTCCCACAGACCAATATCCTGACTCCCTCCAAGTGGAAAGAGCTCATTTCAGATCCTCATAAAAATACTCATTCTAGGGCTGGAGAGATGGCTCAGGGGTTAAGAACACCGTCTGCTCTTCCAGAGGACCCGGGTTCAATTCCCAGCACCCACATGGCAGCTAACAAGTGTCTGTAGTTCCAGTTCCAGGCAAACACCAAGGCAAATAAATAAAGTTTAAAAAAAAAAAATACTCATTCTAGAAGAAGAAGCTTTCTAGGAGCAAGCTTTGATATGTGGACTAGACAGTCCTCAGAACAAGTCTGGCAGCTCTGAGAATCAATCAATGTTAAGAACTCTCTAGCCAGGCAGTGTGGTAACACACACCTTTGATCTCAGCGCTCAGGAGGCAGAGGCAGGAGGATATCTGAGTTCAAGATACCCAGGGCTACACAGAAGAACCCTGTCTCAAGGAGGGGGGAAAGACCCTAAACTTGGCATGGCTAGCAGCTAGACAGTATGAACTACTGAGAGATGACAAGCATAGAGTGAACTCAGGCCTTAGCACATATGGAGAGGGAGAGAGAGGATGGGTTACCAAGGTCCCATACTTGCCATGAGCTACATAGGATACCCTCCCATTCAAGACAGGGTTCTAAGAAACTAGGTAGCAGCTGGCCTAGGGTACAAGTGAGAGGTTAGCTCTAAGCTCTGCTTGTGCTACTCTAGAGGGTAGCATCTGGGAAGCTGAACTGATTTTGATCCAAGAATTTCTCTGGTCTTTTCAGGGAGCCAATGACATGGTAGGCTATAGCTATAGGCCCTAGTTAAATACAAAAAACAACCTATAGAAACAAAACCAGACACATGTACTCAATGGAACCTGCTTTGGATCCTAGGCAACTTTCCGCTCCACCTAACTGCTGGATCTATTCCACAAAAAGCACTTTAAGGGCAGGGTTTTTGTTTTCTACACTCACATTTCTGTGTGGACAGACTCCCTAACAATCAGGTGGCGGTGAACTGAAAAGATGGGTGATCAACTTCCAGAAAAGTTCACAGCGGCTGCTTATTGAAAGAACTATGAAGGTACCTTTTTTTTTCTTTTCTTTTCTACTTTCTTGAAACAATGAGGTAATGTGGAGCCGCAATTCAGTCCAGAAAACATGCTGTAGGGCAGAGACATAGGAGCCTTGGTCCCTGCTGACACAGAAGAGGCAACCAACAGTCTAATGAGACATCATTCATATGAAAAGAGAATGTTCAAGATATCAGACTCAAACTATTTCACCCAACAGATGTCTTTTCTTAGGTAGGATTTCTATTGCTGTAAAGAGACACAGTGAGCACAGCAACTTTTATAAAGGCAAAAGCTTAATTGAAGTGGCAGCTTACAGTTCAGAGGTTGAGTCCATTATCATTATGGCAGGGAGGAGGGTGGCATGCAGGCAGATGTGGTGCTGGCTACATCTTAGTCAGAAGGTAATAGAAAATAGTCTGAGTATCACATTGAGCAAAGCTTGAGCACATATGAGACCTCAAAGCCTGCCTTCAAAGTAACAAACATCCTCCAAGGCCAAACCTACTCCAACAAAGCCATCCCTGCCAATATTGGCACTCCCTTTGGGAGCCATTTTCTTTCAAACCACCACATGTATGTAATGTGAAATATCTTTCTGTATGCTGTAGATACCATTGGTTAACAAAGAGGCTATTTTGGCCTACGGCAAGACAGCGTAGAAGGAGGCAGGAAATCCAAGCATAGATAAAGGGAAAGGAGGGTGGAGTCACATGGAGACATGATCCAGCTGCCCCAAAAGCAAGATGTAAAAGTACAGGTAAGCTATGGGGTCACATAGCAATAGACAGATTAATAGGAATGGATTGAATTAAATTGTAAGAGCTAGTTGGTAATGAGCCTAACCCATGGGCCAAATAGTTTGTAATTAAAATAAACAATTTGCAATTAATATAAACCTCTGAGTAATTATTTTATAAGTGGCTACAGGTGGGAAAGATTCCTCCCAACCTCAGGCCGGAGAGGCCAGAAACTTCTGACTCCAGAAAACACTCTATGTTGCCCTCAAACATCCCTCACTACATCCTACCACTCACCCACAGTCACTTCACCCAAGAAGCTTGTCAGGATTATATCCTAGGATAGAAAGAATCATTTCTTTGATTGATGCCATGTGGCATAGTGGTTAAGAGTTTAGTATCAGGAGTTGGGCAGACCCAAGTTCAATCCAAATTTTCCAGTTAATAATCATATTACACCAGGAAAATCATGTCACATCTATGAGCATCAGTTTCCTCATCTTAGCTCACAGTAGTGATGACCCAAGCTTTTGTGAAGATTAGATGATAACACAAGTGAAGATCCCACCCACATGAGACATACCTGAATATCTTCTCCAGATATGATCCACACATGAACCACCAAAATCAAAACCTGAAACTGTGGCAACTGTCACACTATAGTCATGTCCTACACTGAAAAGACTTTAGCAGTGACATACAGGGTATTCCTATAGGATCACATTTCCAAATGACATGCAAGTCTTCTCAGTTTGTGAAAGCATACTCTTTGTTGCACAATGATGAGACTTAAAGAACTTGTCTCTTGTTAAAATAACCTGAAATGGTACTGACTTACTATCTTTATTTTGGGTTTTAAATCAAGATCTCTTCATATCTTTCAACTTAGTCTTTTTCAGCCAAAACATATAGAGTTTATGCTGTAACTGTGTTTTTTTATTTCTTACAGCATACTTTAAAACAAATGGAAAATATATCCAGTCACTTCTAAATAACCCCAAACCATTTCATACCCTAAGAGGTAGCTACCACCTCTATAGTTCTGACATGGGCATTGAGTAGGTATTTGTACAAGTTCCATCACTTTTCTCTGTAAATATCCTAGACTCGGGGATACAAAAAGCACACTAAACATCTGCCTAGTTAGTGCCTGAATATTTTGCTCATCCACATTATAGACCTAAACAGAAGACCCAGCCAAATTCTATTCTAGATTGCCCAAATTCTTCCACTATGCCTGATATACGGTCTAATCAAAAATTGCATGCTAAGAGTCCAAAGATATTTCAGTTCCCCAAACTCATGTTTTTAAAAAAGAAAATGCTGGGTATGGGTGGCATATGCTTGTAATCCCAGAACCAGGGAGGTAGAGCAGAAGGATAACTGGGGCTCACTGGTCAGCTGATCACAAATTCAGCCTAAACCATCATGAATTCCAAGCCAGTGAGAGTTTCTGACAGAGAGAGAGAGAGAGAGAGAGAGAGAGAGAGAGATAGCTCCTGAGGTTCCTAAGTATATCCTCTGGCCTCCACATCTACATCCAACATGTACATATGTGAATATACAAGTACATGTACACACACAAAATCGCATGTTAGAAGTGAGCTGTCTATAGAAGAATCTGCAATTTTTTCTACAAATGCATCTGTGAAATTCAAATGGCTTTAGCTGTGATGAGATTTGATTCATTTCATGGCTTCCTGGCAAAGCCAGTGAAACCCAGCAGGAACTTCACAAAACAAGGATTCTTTTCTCGGCCAAAGAAAGAAAACCTTCAGAAAGCACTCTGTACCACATGGGCAGCTAAAAATGTTTGTTGGCAGTATTTCCATCAGGTAGCATGTTCCTTACGTAGAGTCGTGGTGACTCTCTGAAAGTGGAAAAGCTCAAATAAAATGTAATCTGTAACAAGGATGCAGTGGCTAGCTTCAGTGTCAGAGCCACTTTTGAGCAATGGAATCCTTTCAATGGAAAATTATGAGCTTGGCCCATTAAGAAACAACCATGTAAAATGTTTTTTTGGCATTTATTAGATTTTTTTTTTTGGCAAATTCATACCAGCTCAGACCAAAAGGAACTCAATTCTCCCACCTCCTCACCTTCCTGTGCCTAAATGTGAGTTTGAAGAAAAATGAGCCAGGTAGCAACTGCTAGGGAGCAGAGACTTGGAGACCTATATGCAAATGGCGCCTGACCTAGGCAGGAGGCCCATCAGGCAGAAAAGGGCTCTACCTTTCAGCTTGCCTGGATTTGCAAGTCTCCAGTGAAGACTAACAGTAATCTGAGAAGCAACTAGGACCTGGGGCCAGCCAGGTAAGCCTGGGCAACTGAGGGAAAATTTCAGAGCCTCACTTATAACAAGAGTAAAAAGACCACCTACCAGTTTCAATAGTTAAATGTGACTCAGTAGTCAAGTATGTGCACCACATGGATCTTACAAAACCCTGGGAGACAGATAGGAAGGACTACTATGCCCACCTATGGAACCTCATTCTGGCTCTCCTTCAGGGAGAAAGTAGGAGGGGACTAAGGCAGAAGTGGTTATGTACCCTAAGTAGGCAAACAAAGGAAACAAATGAGGTTCCTTTCCTTTTTCTGCCCAGCAGTCTCTGCCTCTCAGAGAAAGTTTAGGTCCTAAGAGGAAAGACCTTTCTTAGTCATGACTGCTGGGCCTCCTTGTCCAGTAAGGAAGAATGTAAAGAGGCGAGAATGGTCTACTGAAGATAAAGAGCTAAGAAGCAGAGACTATAGATATTTGGAAAATCTCCAAGCATGTCTAACCCATAGCCTGTGGGACTGACAGACGATACTATCATATAAAAATGTCAAAAGATTAGCTCTCCCAGGCCGTCCACAATGCCCACTGCCCTCCTTCCCTTACTGACCTTCTTGGGCATGAGTTATTTCTCCTCGTATCTGTGCAAGTGAAAGGGACCCAAAGTAGCCAGCAACTTGCCTTCAACATACCCAGTATAGTGATGGTCATGTGGTCATGTGCATGCAAGCATGTGTGTACAGAAACACATACACACGGGGGGGGGGGATACATATGCCATAGTGGCATACCACATAATACTCACTGAGAGACCAAGAATACCAGGCTGAGAAGGCCAATCTGTTTCATATTACTCTACAGACTCTTCTAGAAGGGCAAAAGTAACACATAGCACAGACCAGTTTCCCCAGGTGCCATTTTGCACATCAGATCCCAGTGCTGAATAATCAACTAAACTGGTTTAAGACATAACCAGACAGAGTGCGGATAGAGTATGTGGAAAAGAAACCACAGGCACTGAACTTACGTATGCTAGAAGTCTCTACTTTAACATCTTCTGAGAGAAGTAAAAAACTTTCTGAATATAAGGACTGTGAGAAACAAAAGAAAAGAAAGTGGGGGAGTGTGTAGCTATGGGCAGGGGACATAATTCAGCAGTTAAGCACTTGGTATGAAAGTATAAGAACTAGAGTTCAGATTCCTATAAACATCTAGTAGGTACAGTGGCCCACTTATAGGTGAGGAGAATGGAAAAACTCAAATGCCCCATAAGATTGTTCAGTGGGGCCCAGCAATGAGCCAATCCTCTCTGATCACATTCAAAGTGGTCAACAAGTGCCAAGAGACATCCCAACTTGACTTTCCAACTCATATAATTCAAGCCTTAAAAGTGGGAGACGGGATTCCCAATGCAAGCTAGTTATCAAGACTAGCCATATTGACAAGCTCTGGGTTTGATTAAGAGATCTTGCCTCAGTGAATAAGGTTAAAGAGTGGTGAAGGTCAATTTCCAACATAAACCTTGGGTCTCCACATGTATGCACACATACAAGTATACCTACACCCATTCATATGTGTATCACACATATTAAAAAAATCATGCATATAGACATGCACTATGCAACACACACATTTTAAAAAAAGAGAGGAAAGAAGGAAAGGGCAGAGAGAGAAGAAAAAAAATTAGAAACAGAGGGCCAATGGAGAGGCTACTGTACCAATCTAGGCAGGCTGGAAAGTATGAAGATAATGAGATGGAAAAGAGAGTAGAAACCCAATCAACAGTGACAGGAATCCTGAGGTTTCTACCTGGTGATGCTGATAGTATCACTGTGAGAGACAGGAATCCAAGAGGGGTGCCTAGTAAGAGGAAGGTAGGAAGTTCATGTTGGGGTAATGGGGGCTAAAAGCCATACCTCTCGATCAGATGGTGACAAAGGAAACCAGCAGGCACAGGAGAGAATCTTGTGACTGGCCAGCCAATGGGACCATGAGAAGTGAGGCGCCTTCTCTGTACCTCACATGTATTTGATTCCTATCAACTGGGGTTTATAAACATATCTCAACCTTTAGGCCTCACTTGGAATGGCCTTGAGTCAAACTCATGAGTAGGACAGCAAAGAGTGGAGGCAAAGACAGGCAGTATGACATCCATGCCCATCTGCCACCTTCCAACAGGCCCTGCAGGGAGAAAAGGGTGAGAGGACAAGCAACAGGGGAGTGAGAAGCCAATCCTGAAAAAGTCAGGGGAGAGACAGGTGGGCAGCAGGAACAACTGCTAGCTCGGAGACTTATGCCAGGTGGTACCACAAGGCATCCTGTGAATGGTGTCATCTTCACTGTCCTGACTACAGATGGGAAGCAGCTCTAGCTGCTCTGCCGCCTATGTTGCAACCTGAACCTTGGGGGCTAGCATCATCAGAAGTAGAAAACTTGTGGTCCTGTCTATATAAATGAATTATGTCCCTTACTCCCAGGCACACAGTAAACCAATCATAAATAAATAAAATCACAAATAAATAAAACTGTCTGGAAAGGAAGTAAATGAACCTCTTGTAGTCCTGAAAGTAAAGCCTTCTTTGCTTAGGGTACCCTTTTGCTATCTATTCTCACCCCAAGGGTAGCTTCAAAAACTACCAGAGCTGAACTAATTTTTCAGGCTTTAGAGGCATACAAGATGCCGGTAGCCTGAGTCAGTTTCTCTTTAATCTACTTGATTTTCTGCATCAAGTCCACCAAAGCAATATGGATAGTGACCTCCCAAATATGCCCAAAGCTGTCCTGATCCATGGAGAAATCACAGCCAACATGGAGATGACTTTGCTTTGGGGTAGTATTTGAATCTAGGCCTTGTTTTGCAGATCACTGGGATTCAGCAACTTATTATTCCATCTGAATCTCTAGGTCTTATCCCTGAGGCAGAACTTAAATGGTCTCAGGCCCATGGGGTTTTGCAGTGATTAGAGAGGGATGAGAAAGGGTATGTCCATTAGAGTCACCCAGCTAGATAATGCTGACTATGCTACTATTGACCTAGCAGTTTCCTGTCCTCTTATGTGTTCATCTAGTACCCTAGTGACTCTCTGATTCTTCCTCTTGCTATTCCTGATTCTTTGTACTAAGTCTATACATCTACCTGTCCTATTACCCATAATGTGACCTAGTGTCAAGTGTTTTTTTCTACTCATCTTCCCAACAAGGGACAGCTCCACTATGCCTAGAGTAAAAGCTAACTGACTATAGGCCAGTGAATGGGATTGGCTATCATCTTCATGTTATAGTAGATGAGGAGCCTCCCACCTGGAGGCAGAAAAATGATGAGATGGACTTAGAGATACCATCTAGGGCCTCCAAATCTGTTGAGTTAGTAAATGGAGATCTGAGGGGCCAAACTGAGGAGGGAAAGGGTTCCATGCAGCTTACTATAATGCCACCTGATTTAGGTTTTCAGGAGCTAATGCTGAAAGCCAGGCTCTGCCACCTGGTAACTCCCTGTGTCTCTGGAATGAGAGAAGGGCTTAACAGATTAATGAATCAATAAATGGACCTCAAACTTCACAGTAAGATTTGGCCACCAGCAACCAAGAGGAGTTAGGAACATAGCTCTTTGTTGAACAACATGGTTCACCAAAAACAGTGATCATGACAGTGAAGAAGTAGAGGATAAAACTGGCCATGCCTGGGCCTAGTCTTCCACTCTGGTGCTGTCATTTAATTATCTCAATACTGTTAGTCCTATTTGCCAGAGAAACAGAAAAAAATAGGTTCAGGGAAGTTTAATAACTTCACTGACTAATCGAATTGAGTCAATGAAGACAGAGTCACTATTGCTCCTGATCCTTGCTGCCTCAGCCCAGCCTCATTGCTTAGGCCTGGCTCAGTGGTTCATTCCCTTTATTCCTAGAACCTGCCTGATGAATCAGGGCAGTGCCTCCTCTGTTCTGCATTCTCAAGCCCAATGGTAGGGCCATTCTGTGATGCTCCAAGCAGGGGTTCCCCAAAGACCTCCAATAACAATAACCTAGTACCTAGCTGTGCTGGCAGACTCAACCCACACCTCCCTTTTAGGCCAATTGAAGCCCAGAACTAGACAACTGCCCATAGCAAGTAGCACAATTAAACATGTCTCCCTGGGACCATTTCTGACAAAAGCAGTTACTTCAGAGTTTCTCTCAGCCCACTTTTTCAGGCCTCTTAAAAAAACAGAGAACAAAACACAAGATCCCTCAGCAATCAGTCCAGGACAGGGCAGGGGGTAATTTTTCCCTCTTATCCAAGCAAGTGGGGGGAAAAAAGGCAGAATTCTGTGTTGGGAAGCTGGCTCTGCTTGCTGCACACTCCTAGTGACCTAAGTTCAGTTCTTAGAACCCAAGTAAAGGTAAAGGAAAAAACTGATTTCACTAAGTTATCCTCTGACCCCCTTTGAACACACAGGGGTGGAGGGGGGAGCAGGCATACATCTGGCCTGACATGTAAAGAATGCTGAGGCCAGAGGATTACAGATTTAAGGCCTACTTGGGTAATAGAGCGAGTTTAAGACCAGCCTGGGAAATTTGATAAGAGTCTGTTTCATAATAAAAGGGGGGAAGAGGAGTAGCAGAGCATTTACTTATCATGAATAAGGCCCTGGGTTCAATTTGCACCTCTGAAAAAAGTAAAATACGATGAAATAAAAACAAATATCTGGGCCAGGAAACAGGGCAGTTGGAGTGGGCTGTTCCTTCCCCTTCTACAGTTCAACTAGTGATTACTGATTTGGAAATTTTAAATTTCTTCTTTTTAAACTCTTCTTTTGAAATTTCATCCATAGATACATGTTTTAACATTTGTGTGGTGGGGAGGCACATACATACACATAGGCACATGCATGTCACGGTATAGTGGAAGTCAGAACTTTTGGAAATTCTAATTGAGGCAAGGTCTCTGTTGTTTCTATTGTTGCATTATATACTCCAATCTAGTTGGCCATGAGCTTCAGAACCATTCTCCTGTCTTAGATTCCCATCTCCTTTAGCAATTCAGAGATTGCAGGTACATGCCTACACATTCATATTTCTCATGAGTTCCAGAGATTAAACTTATGTTGTCAGGATTGAGTAGCTAGCATTCTTACCCACTAAACACCAGCCCATGCTCAATTTTATTTATTTTAATAATGAAAAAAGTATTGAGAAATCATTCAAAAGTAATTTTAAAAGGGAACACAAAAATAGAACAACTAAGAAACAACAAAAAATTTTAAAACAGCACTCAAGCTCTCTGGATTATAGATTTCCTTTCTAAGGCTGTTTTTAAGAGGGCTGCACCTAGCAGCCAATAGACACACATAAGGCACTCTGGGGGCAGAGCCCTTTAGGGGATCATTTGGTGGTTGTTGTATTTGATTTTTAATTCCCCAAATATCTGCCTACTCCCTTTCTTGCTCCCTCCCTCCTGAGTACAAGCTTAGGTGTTCAAAACAAGGGGTGCTTAATTTGCTAAGGCAGATGATAAAGGAGCAGTAGCAGTTCTTTGCTGGACTTTGAGGCAGAGATACTGTCAGACACATGGCCCTGGGAAATAAATTCCATAAACAGAATCTGGGCAGGGACCATTAAAAGTGTTGGTTCAACATCACTTTATAGGGTAGAATGCTGCATGCTCAGGCCACTGCAGGTCTGATGGCCATAGTGTTGGCCTGAGATCCCTGTTGATGCATAAACCAGCTTGTTTTTCCTGTTTTCAGTGCTGAGTTATAAAAGCACACATAAGGCCCTTCTTTGACCTGCAAACTGCAGGGAATGGGGGTGGAAATTGGAGGGACAGAGGCTGATCACATGTCATCTGCCTCCTACATCCTAACCCAGGTGAAGTTAACAGTATCTGCAGATACAAGTGTGAAGGTAGACACAGAACATTCTAGAGGAGATGAGGGCAGCAGAATGTTGTACAGAGTGCTCTGATATAGTTAAATGTATGTTCGCTTTCAAAAAGACAGCACTGAGGGCCAAAGATGTGGCTCAGTGGTACATATAGTATATCCACAAGGCTTGGGTTAGATCCCAAGCACTACAAGAGAAAAAAATCAGTGTAGTTTCTCAACATTGGGCAGAAGACTGAAATGCTGCAGTGAAATCCAAAGACTTCACCTGAACATTGTAATGGCCAAAACCAGGAGTGGGAGCAGGAAAGGGTCATCAAGATAGCTCAGCCAATACGGGTACTTTATCACCAAGCCTGATGACCTGATTCCAATCCTTGTGACCCAAAGGTGAAACAGAACCCAAGTCTCAAGATCCTAGTGCCCCCTCCACCATTTATAGTCAAGGACTTATGTCTAAGAAAACTTGAAGAATACACACACAAGATATAAGTGACAGAGAGGGAAAGGAGGGGCATATCACTAATGTTGGGTTGTGGATAATAGGCAAGTTCCCAGTACTCCACTGATGTAATCACTCACATATAGAAGAACCACTATGAGAACATGGACACTATGTTTTGTTCATTAATATGTTCCCACTGACACCTGATAACTATGACAAATGTTGAAGGGTTTTAATAACAGGGAAAATAATTTTATATCATGTAAGAAAAAAGATGAGAAAACAAGGGCTAGGGGTTTGAAGAAGAGTGCTTCCCTTATAAGCATGAGTTTGAGCCTCTAGAGCCCATGTTTATTTCTCTAGTTTTTTTTTAAACAAAACAAAACAAAATAGGGGTGGTAGTAAGTGCTTATAATCAAGAGAGGTGGAAAGTAAGACAGGAAGATCTGTAGGCTTGCTAAAGGGAAGAAGTGGAAGAACATTATAGCTGAGGGTTACTTCTGGCCTCCATATGCAGTTACAACACACACACACACACACACACAGAGAGAGATATAATACATATACACATATCTTAAAAAGGAGTGGGGGAGAGAGAAATGAAAAAAAGAAGTAATTCACAGAAAACAGTGTGCAGATATGGCTCAGTGCCAGGGCTCATGCAGGAGGCCCTTGGTTCAGTCACAAAGCACTACAATGGAGGAATAAGTAAACTAAACTGCAGAGAAACACAAGGAAAAAGATAAATATACTTAAAAGTCTGAACTATAAGCCTGGTAGTGGTAGCGCACACCTTTAATCCCAGCAGACTGGGGGCAGAGGTGGCAGATCTCTGATTTCAAGGTCAGCCTAGTCTGCAAAGCAAGTTCCAGGAAAGCCAGAGCTACACAGAGAAACTCTGTCTCAAAAAGCAAATAGATAAAAAGAGTCTTAACTATGGCTGGAACTGAGTGGTGATTTTAATGTTTTTGAGCAAAGTAATGTACCAGTTGCTGTCACTGAAACAACAACAAAATGAGGAACTGGAAAAGCACCATGCAACATGGCTAAAGAAATAATCCTCCCACAGATGTTCCTATAGCCCAGTGAGGATATATCAGCCTGGGACTGTAAGGCGAAGAAAGGCACCATCTTAGACCTAGAGAACCAAGATCTTGTAGACCCTCTTCATTTAATGTGTTAGTTGTCTTTGCTCTTTGAGGGGTCCACCATCCAGCTCCCAGATAAATCACACACTGAGGCATATTCTTAATTATAAATGCCTGGCCTTAGCTTGGCTTGTTTCTTGCCAGCTTTCCTTAAGCTATCCTTTTGCCTCTAGGCTTTTCCTTTTCTATTCCTATATACTTTTGTTTCTTACTCCATGGTTTGCAATGCAGCTGGATAGCTGGCCCCTGGAGTCCTCCTCCTACTCTGGATACTTCCTTTCTCCTTCCAGGTTTCTCCTTCTATATATTCTTTCTACCTGACAACCCTGGCTATCTTTTCTCCTGCCTTGCTATTGGCTGTTCAGTTCTTTATTAGATCATAAAGTATTTTAGACAGGCAAAATAACATAGCTTCACAGAGTTAAACAAATTAACATAAACAAAAGTAACATACCTTAAAATAATATTCTACAACACCTGAATCCAATAGGTACCAAGAAAAGGTATAGTGTGGGTTCATTTGAGCCTTCTTAAGAAGATAGGTTAGAGTCTTAGCCACCAATAACACAAAATGTGCCCCTATTTGGAAAAGGGGCACATGAAGTAATGGGTTTTAAATGTAGTCATTAGGATAGACAAAAAGATTGGCACATTTATAGAAAAGGAACACTTGCCCACTCACACACCTAAGCAGATAACAAGGCAGAGATGGGGGATACATCTACAAGGCAGCACAAAAATCAGCAAACTGCCAGAAGATTGGACAGGAATGTTTATAGGGAGGATTCAGCCCTGATGACATCCTGAACTTGAATTCCCAGCCTTCAGAACCCTGTGGTGATAAATGCTGTCTTTGAAGCTGGGCAGTGTGTGGTACTTTGTTACAGCATTTCTGGCAAACAGTGTGGGAAATTCCCCTCAGAGTTGCCTTAGCAAGTCACTTGTCTCTGTAGCGTTCAGTTAACCTTTCTAAAAAAAATGTAAACAGTGGGGTTTCAAATTTGGTTTTAGTTCTAGTCCTGAAATAAAGTTTTATACAGAAATCCAAATATATAATGTAGCAAATGCCTGGTAAGGTAGACACCTGTTGATACCCACATGCTTCTTTCAGAGTAGTCCCTGGAAGCCCTAAGTCAAGATCATCTGGAATTCCCTGTCAGCACCTCACCCCAAGAACTGCCAAAGCAGAAACTCACTGACTAACAGCACAAAGCATCTCATAAGTGCTGAGCCAAGGATGTTCCTTTAAGAGCATCAAGCCTGTTGTGAAGACCTGGAACTTACAGTTGATCTGCCTTCACTCTCACAGTGTGCCAGCTGTACACAGGTCACCTGACATACCACATCTAAAATTATCTTGCCCTCCAAAGACAAGCAGATGTGTGCTTTATCAGAGCATGGTTAAGTGGCAGAACAGCAGATGTGATGTGCTCTTATCACCACAAGGTCGGCAGTGACGTCTACAGACACTTGATTACCCTGGTAATGAAATCAAGAGGTCACAGCCAGTGTGACAGGCACTGGGTCACAAGGACAAGCAAGACTCATGTGATCGTTCCCTCTGGCCTATGAAGCCTCCTGGGAGCACAAAGTTACCAAGGAGAAAAGTAATAATTCTCTATAGCAACTGTGGAATCCAGTCTTTATTACTGAGTGATTTAAGGTTTTAAGGGGACTTCATTTTTGTTGTTGTTGTTGGCTTGGTTTTGTTTTTGTTCTTTTCCTTAAAAAAAAAATTTTTTTTTTAAATTAACTGATTTATGTGTTTGGATGTTTTGCCAACAAGTATGTCTGTGTACCACATGCACACCTGATGCCCAAGGAAGCCAGAAGTTATCAAATTCCTCTGAATTGGAGTTGCACCCAGTTGTGAGAGTTCATAAGGGTGCTGGTAAGTGAACCCTAGTCTCTTTGGAAGAACAGCCAGTGTTCTTAATCAAATCACTGAACCATCTCTCTAGCATCAAGTTGTTTTGTTTTAATAGGGTCTCAATACTTAGCCCAGGCTAGCCTCAAACTTGTCACAATCCTCTCTAGCCTCTACCCTCTGATTCCGAGATTGTAATTATGTGCTATCAAGTCTGGCCATACTTATTATGTAATTATACTAATCTCATATCTTCTCTACAAAATTACCTTACACATAAAATTGAGACCCCATGTGCCTGTCTCAGGAGTAACCAGTGCTCAGGCTTCTGAGATATATATACCCTTTCAAGGAAACCTTCTAGCCAGAAGAGAAGTCTGGGTAACCCCTGAGTCTTCTGGAGTACATTGTGACAATAGGCAGGTACATGGGAAATGTACCAATGGGGGAAAGTGTTTTAGGAAGAAGACAGTTCAGGTAATCCTAATCCTGGGACATTGAACCTACTCATTCACTTATTGATCTCAGTCAGAAAATGACAGCCCCATTCATTACTTAGACACAGTGCAACTTTTCTGAGAGATTTATAAGTCCTTTCAAAAGGTCCTTAAATCACACTACCATGATAATAAAAATGACAATAATGGATATGAAATAGTTTGTTGCCTACGTAATAATAGCTATACCAAATTGACAGAAATGTCTCCCTCCATACAAAAACACCCTATAACAAAAAAAACCAAAAAAACCCAGCATTTTTTATACTGCACAACTGAAAGCAGCAGAGCAATTCTTTGACCTTGTCAACAATGATGAGACCATGTCACCCAACAACATCACTTCACCAGGTGGTCAAGGACCCAGCACCTGTACTATAACTCTCAGTTCACATTATTTGTTGACTGATGTTCAATGAATAACCAATGAACAGGATAATTCAAATCAGTCTGTATGGTTTGGGGCTTTCCTGATTGTGAACCTATCTTTTTCTCTGGGAATGTCACTAGGCTGCTCCTTGAAAAAGTGAACACTTTGGTATAGGGCTCTCTCTCTCTCTCCACAGGGCTACTCCATTTCTCCCAGACTTCCTTCCCATAAGAGCTGGAGCAAATGATGACACACTAGGCATAGCAGCCATTCTCTTCCAATAGCCTTCTCACAAGTATCACTCCTGCAGAGAGGTAAAGAGGGCTTTCATTTATTATATAGCTTTTAAATACAGAAACATTTCAAAATGGTAAAATAACCAACTCTTTCCCTCAAGCCCTCTTTTTTAAAAAAATAAATAAATAAAAGAATAAAGTGTAAAATTATCCTGAAATAAATAAATAAATAAATCTACCCTTTTGCCAAAAAGAACCATCTGTATTACTGGAAAATATTTGCAGTCCTCAACAATCCTTTATGTTTATGGTGATATTTTCAGTCTTTTAATCTTTGGACATTCTGAGAACTTCTTTGATTTGAGTCCTCTAACAAATTCTAACAAATGTACATGAATAATTAGCCTATTAACTAAAATAGTTGTAACTGGGTCTCATCTTCCTCTCTCGTTCAGCTGTGTCTGTAATCACTTATCTCATGCCTGAGGCTAATGTAAAAAGCAGATACAAGCAGGAAGGATTTCCTGTATTAATATTTTTAGTGCAATCACTGTTGTGGTATCTAGGCCAAGAGAGTAACATCCAGGCAGCCACTTTTATTTGTCCATAAACTCATCTATCCTCTCCATCCACTACACTATGACATAGTGAAGATTCAAGTGGACAGAAAATGTGGTTCAGACCCTTGAACATCTTACATAAAGGGTGGAAATGTTTGCTACTATTCTTCAGCTCAACAACTGGTCCTTCACCATCATGAAATGTTCTCAGTCAGGTATCATATCTCTGTGTTAGTCACTGTCTCATGCTCAGCCATGATTAAGCTCCAGGGAACAAGAATATGTTTTGCTTCCCTGGTGGGTGGCACAGAATAAATGGAAAATAAACATCACTGACTAAGTAGGTAAGTTGCAATGCACAATATACAAGATACAATAAAGAGACAAAACATCTGTTCCTTTGAGTACATAATAATTCTCTATGATTTAGTACCAGTTGAAGCACTGGAACCAAATGTTTGCATTTAGGTGATATTAGGTAATGAAAAGCTATAGTTCAAAGCCAAGGGATTATACTGTCTTGGATGGGTCATCCAGCTCTAAGAGCCTGCCCAATAATTTATAAACTGTAAAGGGGATTTTAGACAATATGCTCCAAGTTCCTTGAGTCAGAGATTCTCTGCAAAAACTAACCCTACTATGCTAAGTATTCAAATTGTAGTTTTACAGGGTCATGGGCTGAGCTAGGATCCCAGGCTTGCCTTCCTAAACAGTGCAAAAAGGACCATAGCTTGGGTCTTATCACCATGCTGATATTTCTTATCTTTGAAGATATGAAGAGGGAAAGGTACTAAATTAGATACTTTCAAGTTTAAACCATAAGTCTAAACTTTCATTACTTTAAGTCAAAAACGTTGGCTAAGGTTAAATTTAGTCACAGCAAATACATGTCATAAACTTTTTGAAAAAGAGTCTAGTTTAATATACTTTATGTCAATCTTCATTCAGCCAATATTTAATAAGCCCTAGTATGTGCCAGGCAGTACTTAGGAAGTGAACCAAGTAAAATTTCTAATCCAGAAGAGTTGATCCAGTAGAGAAGACAGAAAATATACAGGTAAATGAACAAATGAAAATGACTTCAACTGGGGTTATGATCACAAACCATTCAATAAACAGCTATATATAAAAAAACACAATTACACAAGCCTCTTCTTTAAAGCCCAAGGGCAAAACAAAGTGTGGAAAAGAACATTTTAGGGGAAGGGAATAGCAAGGGCAAAGGTCCCAGAGCTGAAAACAAGCTTGAGAAATTCACAGAACAATAAAGTGTCCAGAGCATCTGTGAATGGAGAAGGGTGTGACCCAAGGACACTGAGGGTAAACTGCAAAAGGCAAGGCAGAGACAATGCTGCCAAGGATCTGTGGATTCCTATGGAGGAAGATATCACCTAGCCTTTCATCAAAGTCTACCTAAAAATTCATACTTCCTTTGATTACAATGATTGACAATGGCCACAGTGATATTAGCAGTCCCTGGGACTTTACCAGCAGAAACTGCATATTCACTCATATCATAGTTGCTGCAAATAGCAAAAATATCACTTAGGCTCATCATAGGTGTAAAATCACAATAGCTACCAACCAACTGTTAGACTTCGTTATTTCAAGTATTAACAAAAAAGCACATACATTTCTATATTTTACAATTTAATAGTATTTAATAACTGTATTTGAAAGAAATTGATTTTCTTGATAACTGTGTATTCCATTTTGCATATGTAAAAAGTATTATTCTGAAAAGGGGTCCTTAGGCTTTACCCCCATCAAAGATTTTTGTCACCTATGACCTACAACCACAGGTCAGAGTTAGAGGTTCATTCCAAGCAGGATAGAAAAGTGAATGTGGGGTAGAGATGCAACAAAGGAATATTTATCATTTTCTTAAATCATCTGGTGGTCTGCGTAGAGAGGATTTGTGGTTGCTTAGGGCAATGCTGAAGGCAGGAGAAGGCTGTGGCTTTCAGTGACCACTGTTATAGATGATTCTAAACAGAATTTCAGGATCTTTATGAACTTGGCTCCTCTCTCTGATGTGCAGCCTTTCTACTGCACCATCCCACACTGCCCAGTGGGCCCTTTTCAGAGCCTGTCCTGGGACATCTTCCCAGAGCTTCAGAAAATGAGCTCATATGGCCACAAGAAAAACAAACTTGGTGTTTGCCACTGTTGGTTTGTGTTTTGGTCTAGAAAAGAAATGGGATTTTTATGTAAGAAAGCCTTCTAGCAGGACCCCGGCAGTAACTAAGCAAACACCAAGTGACAGACTATAAACAGACAAGAAGGCCCAGCCCCTGGCCCAGGGCCATGTGCAGCAGCCCCTCAGCTTACATCGGCTTTCCTGGTTTTTTCCAACCTCTTCCACAGTCCATCAATACACAGAGGCTTTTCAACACCCTCTCAGAGAACTGAAACATCATTCTCACATGGCAGGCCCAGTCCTCATACCCATGGGTATAGGCTCTACCAAGAGACCTGAGGATGGACTTAAACAGGGCTGGAACTACTGGGTAAGGGTCCATCGTCCAGGAGACTCTGTCAGCATAATTTTATGCTCCTAGCAATCCAGTCCAGAAGTGAACAAAATAGAGGAGGCAGGAGGTAAAGGATAAGCCTCGTCAGGAGAGAAAGGTACAATGAAGGCACCTAAGCCCCTAAACTTGTACAAAATATCTGGGTATAGCTGGAGTCTGGGAGGGGACAGTTCCCCTTAAAAGAGAAGTTACATGTCCCTCAGAGAACAGAGGTAGAGAGAAAGGGTATATTAACCTTTGAATCTAGGACCAGGTTGCTAATGAACTGAACATCTACATCTTCACCAAAGTACACATGGTGAACCCTAATACCCAACACAATGGATTAAGAGAAGAACCCAATGAATAGAAACAACCTGATAGAAAAAAGAATGAGAAAGTGTGCTCCCTTCTACTGTGAAAGACCAAGAAAACCATATACAAAGCAAAAATGGTCCTTCATCTTGGATGTCTAGAACCAAACAAAAGTGAACATCTATTGTTCAAGACACTTAGTTCATGTTATTTGTAATAGTTATCTATGCTGACTATAGACCACATATAGAGGCAATATGAAAATAAGGTATAAGTGGGTTTGTCAATGCAGGTGAAAGCCAAAGAAGGAGGTCTGCACTGTGTCCACAGCTTCCCAGTTGTACTGTGTTCCTTTCTAAACATTTACTTTTTAATTACTTAATTTATTTTATTTGATGGATATTTTGTTTGCATATATATAAGTGTATCACGTACATGCCTTGTATCTAAGGCAGCCAGTATAGGGTATTGGGTTTTCTGGAACTAGAGTTACAGATGGTTGTGAGCTACCACATGGATTCCGAGAATCAAACCTTGGTCCTCTGGAAGAGCAGCAGGTCCAACCCAACCTACTACTTTCAAAAAAAGGGGAACAAGCTGGTTCTCTTTTTTTATGGTGAATAAGTAAGGGCCTTTTTGTCCATATGCACTACCATATCAGGCTTTGTTTCCCCCAACACATTGCCATGGACATAACAAAAGCAAAAAGGAAACCCTTTTATTTCTCACATCTCAATGTCCTCACCCATCTGCCTTCTCTCTACCTTCTAGAATCTTCTGTTTCCTGAAGTTTTCAACTGCTCTTGGGAGAAGAGACAAAAAAAAAAAAAAAAAAAAAAAAAAAAAAAAAAAAAAAAAAAAAAAAAAAAAAAAAAAAAAAAAAAAAAAAAAAAAAAAAAAAAAAAAAAAAAAAAA